>ML818262.1:7104-63105 GCA_009831015.1 Picea engelmannii | reverse complement strand
TAATTTTTTCAGTTTAACATATCAATGTTATAAGTATTTTGTTATATATATCATTATAACAATATTTATTTATTTTTATTTAGTCACAAGGTGTATATGAGAATACAAGAGGAAATGGTCAAGATGTTGAATGAAGAAAGTTGAGATGCTGTTAAACTCAACTATCCATATTCAAACTCTTCAACAATATTGAAACAATTTTTTGTTGCATTAAAAAATATATGTTGATTCATTACATTCATATTATTTGTTTGTAAGTTAATTTATTTCTATTTTAATAGTTATAGATATATAAATATATGTTTGTTTGTTTCATTAAAGATTCCAAAGAAGAATGCAGATGGAGTACCTGGAACTTTCAAAAGTTTTATTCAAAAAACCAAGTTTGAAAGAGAAAGAAAGAGACGTGTTCAAAATGTTCAACTTGATGACACACTTGATCACTACATTTGGAATGGGATCGACACTGTTCAATACAGTCTAAGTGGGCCTAATGGTTAAGAGCATGCGTTTCCTCCTAAGGGGTCACAAGTTCAAATCCATAGGGGGGTAGGGTATGTATACCTTCGTAGACTTTACCAGTAAAATCACCAAGCGAAGGAGGTCTCATACACCAATTTGGTGTCTAGCTTGGCCGTGACCTTAAAAATGGATTATTATTATTATTAATATAAAGTGATATTAGGTGATTGTGAACAACTTGCAAATATTGTTCTAAAAAAAGAATACTCCCTAGTTATTGCGGATATCCCTCATGGTTATAATATCCAAAACATTGGATATGATACCGAGCCTTATACTTACCAAGCTTTCGATAAAGTGATTATGGGATTTGCAAAAGTTACAACATCACCATTTTGGAGATTTCTAGTATTTCATTTAGACACACAACAATGATTAGTACAATCAAGCTTCAAGGGGAAAGAAAAGGCAAGGATGCAGTTTATTTGGCAAGATACTGAAAGTGTGTGTTTAGCAATTAAGATTATAAAACAATTTTATTAATTCACAATTTAATTGAATTTGCACTTATTTATGTTATAGGCACAAGCCTAATATTCAGAGCTCTAATAGAGAATCATTTAAACATTATTTTGAGAGTATACATATTGCAATCTGGACAAAAGATGATTCTTATAATTCTATTCTTGTCAATGCAAAGGATTGTGAGACTCCTAGTAGTATATTGGTATTCAATGCTGTGGTTAGAAAGCTAACGTATGAGAACAAATATTTGAAATGAGAGATGGTTAACATTTATCAAAAACCACAAGCATTAATTAATTATCTTATAGATACATTTTCAAATGAAGGAGATTGGGTTTTGGATTTGTTTTCGGGTTTAGGTAGGAATTATGATCTAATATTTATGAATTCATACTTCAATCTTATATTATTTTTAATATAAGTCTTTTTACAGTATCTAACTTTATTATTTATTTTGTATTTGGTGATTAGGTACAATGTTAGCATGTTGCCTATAGAAAGGAAGGAATTGCATAGCCATTGAAAGTGACCCAATGCAGTGCAATTTTATTCAACAAAGAATTAATGCTATTCTAGCTCTTCCAGATGAAAGGAAAGAAGTTGGCTTGAGGAAAGAAGATTTTAGTGAATCAAAGGTGGAAAAATTGTCAAAGGAACCTCAAGTACCATTAGGAGAAATGATTGGAAATGATCACTTTGGAGAACTTGCGGATATCAAAGAGCCAATGGAAGAACAAAATGACACAATGGAAGCACAAAATGACGTCGAAGAAGATGATAATGTGTCTGTTGAGAATGATGAATTTGATATAAATGATATTGTTGATTAGTTTTAAGATGCCCTTGAAAAAGATGCTCAATTTTGCAAATTTTTGATGAGCTATAACTGTAATTTTTTGACTTTCATATTTTAAAATAAGAATAAAGATGTATCTATTGTTGTTTTGTGATGAATCTTTTTATTTTTATTTTTTTCATTTTATTTGTATGTGAATCACTATACATTGGAATTTTTTATTAAATGTTGTCATTTTTACTTCAAATGTATAAAATATGAAAGAAAATGATTATTGTTTTATAAAATTTTGACTTTTTTTATTCAATTATGTCTATACAAATGCTTTATTTGACATGTTATTTTAAGGAATATGTACCAAAATGTATAGGTTTTTTTTATTATATATGGCTATAAAATGTGTAAGTTTTTGCTAAATATTAAAAAATAGTGTTATTTAACTACAATTGTTTTCGATGTATTGAAGTAAAGGAAAACAATGTGTTAAAAATGATGTTTTTCACTATATTTAAAAACTATGGAACACTAAATTAATCAAGGAGACAAAATTGTATAAAAAATCTTAACTTCAAAAAAAGTAAATGGTAAAAAATATTTTTAAGATTGAAAGAAACATGAAAAAATATGAAAAATAAGCATTTAAAAAAATAATGTGGAAACATTGTGGATCAAAAAATTTAAAATATCGAAAACCACCCAAAAACAGAGGGGGGGTGCTATCGGTAGCACCATTTTTAAAAACTGAGTAAAAAATTGGACCCCCCCAAAAACGACAACTCTGTAGAGTTCTTGTTAAGTTGATAACTATGTTGACATTGCTTCTACTTATTTATAGTAATGTCTACCTCCTAGAAAAATTCTATATAAGGAACATTCTATTAGGTGGAACCTTCTAGTAAGCCTTCTTACATTTATTTCTTTCACACTACTACATGGACCTTATTTTCTAGAAATGGTTTCCATACATAACAATACATAACCACCTATCTATTATTATTCCCATTGGGAACCTCCTTAGGTACCCCACATTATCCTCCTAGGTATACTTTAATTACACCATACTAAACACACCATAACAACCATCAAAATAACTACATACGTTCAAGGCTAGGGATTCAATTCCTTCAAGGAGAATGCAATATTGTTACACCCCAAAGACACTATGTAACATTGAAGCCTTTCTAAGGACATAACTGCATATCAAACAAAAATTAACAACTACAACTTGACCCTGTTATGGCCCTTGACTTTCCTATTAAGAAAAAAATCATAAACATGCCAACAACATTGCCGATCAAACAAACATCACAAATGCCATTAATCATCATCAATTTTACGATGAAACCAACCAATTGTGTGTGTGTGTGTCATACATTGCTAGTAGAGGAGGGAAATGGGAATCAAGATGAAATATTTGGGAATAAAAGAGAGGAAGTCAAAAGGAGAGAGAGAGTCTCCAAGCTTCAAATATATTGTGATGGATGTATAAATAATAATGAGTTTGACCCAAGCCACATATAATTCCAAATAAAAATTCTAACAATTGTACCCCTTCATTGCCAACATAGCAATAGACTTTGGTTTGAATCACAACACTAAAGGGTTCTTAACATATGCGGAGTTTGAGCACTAGGCTCATTGAGGTCACTTCACACTACTCAAGGGTATGCAGTAAACCAGAATGGCCATTGGTTTGTTTATATGTGCTTCTAGGAATGTTATGAAGGAGAAAATACAAAGGAAATCATGCAAGGAGTTAATCTTTAGCTTGGCTCTTGCATTATATTTAAAAACATAGTCCAATAATTGAAGGATGTAACCATGCAAATTTTCCCCTTAAAATATAAAAGGGAATGATGGAATGAATATATGAAATGGAAGAGGCATGCATATAGGTATTTACACACCACCACTATCAACCATTGCCGTGAAATCACTGCAACGAAAACAAGCAATATTGGGTTGAATCCATGTTTAGAGCCTACCTCCATTAAAGTACCTTGTCTCTACAAACATGGGGAAAATTCTTGGGCTCAATATCCATTGAAATCCATAGTGAAAAAATGCACAGGTCCAAGGATAACCACTTCAACCATGAACAGTTAGACAATGAGCTCAAAACCCAAGCTTTCAAGCTCCAATAGTTAGTGCAAATGAAGCTTTAGGTCACCAAGAGGCTCAGCCTATTATTCCACTCACAATGAATTCATACATAGAGAGAACTTAGTTACCTACTTGACGATAACCCTATAGAGTTCTTGTTTTTTAAGAGGTCACATATAGTGGTTTTTTTTTGATCCAGATTATTTTTGGCACGAAATGAGATCGGAGATATAATAAAGAAATGCACAAAGATATCACAGATATTCAATAATATAACAGAAATGCATCAGAGATGCAACCATAAAAACAGATATACAATAATACATGATTTGTATTAATGAAATAAATGTACAGAGACTGTAAAAATACAGAGTGAAAGTCTCGCTAGAATGGTGGCAGCTTATCTCTGAGAAGAGATGTGACGACTACTCGCATTTGCAAGAAGATGATTACAATGAGGCTTTGAAGGCATTTTTAGAATAAAAAGGAATACCAAAAACCATAGACATCCAAAAACCTAACCCTAGGAGATGAAGTGCCAAAAGTCATGTGGGCCTCGTTTGGGTAAGTTAGTACATCAACTTCCCAGGGTCGTAACTTTTGCATACGATCTCCCTTTTAGGCGTATGATAGATCGTTGGAAAGGTATCACCAAGGAGATTCATTTTGGGGGCTCGATCATGCCTTCGACTATCATTGAGAACCTATATCTTGAAAAAACTTCATTTAGGCCCTCAAAATGGCCCCAGAAGTTAAAACCTGCTAAAAATAGTAAATTGCCAAAATTGTCAGAAAACTGTTTTGAGCCAGTCGGAAAAGGTGGGTGGCCACCGATATTCACCTGGATCAATCCTCCCTCCTTAGGAAGCAATGGTATCCATTGCGTTGAGTTCCCGGGGGAGAGGGAAAAGCGTTTGTTGGATCTGCATCTTGGTGAGATGCTTGTATTGCTGGAGACGTCACGCTCCTTAGTTTGTGGAAGTCTGTCATGAAACTGTTGAAGTTGAGGTTGTTCAACAAGTCGAGCTACATGAGAGGAAGGTGTGAAGAAGGAATATTTGCGCTTTGTTGCAACCTTGTTTACCTTCTTCTGTTGGATATAAGGTGCAGGGGGCGAGGCTCTAGTGGTTGCGGTGTCCTTCTATTCCCCTTTTGAACAGATTGTGAAGAAGCTAAATTTTGCAGTATGAGATACTACCTTGCAACACTTTTTAGGTGGAACAATAGTTGGAACTACCTCTGGTATTCTGTAGAGATGACCCCCCAAAGTAACAGTGACACTATGGGGTCGAGACTCATAAACAACGTGTCATCTCCACATATATGGTTGGCCCAAGAGAACATCACAGACATCCAGTGGGGAAACATCACATAACACCTCATCTTTGAAGGGTTGGATGCCGTATGACAATCGACACTGTTGGCTGACACAGAGATCTCGTCCTTGCCGAAGCCACCTGATGTTGTATGGCTGTGGGTGTGGTGTTGTCGACAATCCCAACTGTTTGATGACCTCTGCTGAGATGAGGTTTTTTCGGCTTCCACTATCAACAATAAAATGCAGCGGGGTTCCCTTCATCCACATCTGTGAATGAAAAAAACGCTCCCCCTCTTCAGGATTTGTTGGTTCTTCTGGTTGAATTGCTGCGGTCACGACAATAGAAGTGGGGTCTGTGTCAATGATATGTCCTTTACCAGTATTTTTAGAGTCAGATTCTAACTCAGGGTTCGGCTCCTTGTCTTTGATCTCGGTCACCAATGACTTTTTTGAGCGACATTCATCGGTGTTGTGCCAGGGGATTTTGTGGAAATCACACCATTTTTCGGTTTCCTTCTTTGTCTTCCCGTGACCCTTCTTTTCTCGTGTCTTGGACTGGTTTTCAGAAGACTATTTCTTAGGGCCGTTTTTGTCATACTTTGGTTGTTGCGGATTCGCAGACCCGAATTCTCGTTTGATCTGGTGCTTAAATTTATGCTCAATTTTAATAGCATATCGATAAGAAACATCAAGTGATGAGATGTCCAGAAAATCCATTTATGTTTGGACATATCTATGTAGAGCCCCACGGTATTTCAGAACCAAATGTCGCTCAGAGTCTTTGATACCCAGCTTGGTGTGCAAGGTATGGAAGGTATTGGTGAACTTTGGAACTGCTTAGCCCCTCTCTTTCTGTAATGTGGCCCATCTCATGTACTAGTCCTCATAGTTGCCAACAGGGTAATACTGTTCCTTTACCGCATCCACAAAAAAATCCCAAGTGGGATCGACCACATATATTCCAGAATCCTCTGTGGAAATTTGCTCCCAGTAAGTTTCCCACCAATGTTTGACATGAGGGAGAGCTTTAAGGAGTGCGAAGGTGATATTTTCTTTGTCAGAAAAATTGTGAACAAAGAAATAACCTTCTAGGCGAGTTAACCATTTTTCTACGGCTTCTGCATCTATCTGTCCTTCAAATACATGAATATCAAAATTAACTTGTACCTTGAAAGACAAGGTGCCTCCAAAGTCATCGCTTGATGAATATGTGCCTGATGCTATCAGCAGGTGTTTAAGGATGTGGGCAAAATTCTCCATCATTTCATCCCTCTGTCACGTGAGAGCTTGCTCAAGCAAAAGATTGATAGGATCGTCTGCTCCATCGTTTTTATTTTCTTCTGCCATTGAGGGTTTCTTGGGTGTGCGAGATCGAATGTCTTCAAGAGATACAAGCTCGAGACCCAAATTTCTATACTCGGACCTCGTCGGGGACATGCACTGAAAAAATGATTAAGAGGAGCCTACTCTGATACCACTGATCCAGATTATTTTCGGCACGACATGAGATCGGAGATATAATAAAGAAATGCACAGAGATATCACAAATATTCAATAATATAACATAAATGTATCAGAGATGCAACCATAAACACAGATATACAGTAATACATGATTTCTATTAATGAAATAAATGTACAGAGACTGTAAAAATACAGAGTGAAAGACTCGGTAGGATGGTGCCAACTTATCTCTGAGAAGAGATGTGACGGCTACTCGCATTCGCAAGAAGATGATTACAATGAGGCTCTGAAGGCCTTTTTACAATAAATAGGAATGCCAAAAACTCTAGACATCCAAAAACCTAACCCTAGGAGATGAAGCGCCAAAAGTCATGTGGGCTCCGTTTGGGTAAGTTAGTACATCAATTTCCCGGGGTCATAACTTTTGCATACGATCTTCGTTTTAGGCGTATGATAGCTCGTTGGAAAGGTATCATAGAGGAGATTAATTTTGGGGGCTCAATCATGCCTTTGGTTATCATTTAGAACCTCAATCTCGAAAATCCTTCATTTAGGCCCTCAAAATGGCCCCGGAAGTTAAAACTTGCTAAAAATAGTAAATTGCCAAAATTGCCAGAAAACTGTTTTGAGCCAGTCGAAAAAGGTGGGTGGCCACTGATATTCAACTATATCAATCCTCCCTCCTTAGGAAGCAATGGTCTCCATTGCGTTGAGTTCCCGGGGGAGATGGAAAAGCGTTTGCTGGATCTGCATCTTGGTGAGCTGCTTGTATTGCTGGAGACGTCACGCTGCTTAGTTTGTGGAAGTCTGTCATGAACCTGTTGAAGCTGAGGTTGTTCAACAAGTCGAGCTACATAAGAGGAAGGTGTGCAGAAGGAATCTTTGTTCTTTGTTGCAACCTTGTCGACCTGCTTCTGTTGGATAGAAGGTGTAGGGGGTGAGGCTGTAGTGGTTGCGCTGTCCTTCTGTTCCCCTTTTGAACAAATTGCGAAGAAGATGAATTTTGTAGTATGTGATACTACCTTGCGACACTTTTTAGGTGGAACAATAGTTGGAACTACCTCTGGTATTCTGTAGAGATGACCCCCCAAAGTAACAATGACACTATGGGTTCGAGACTCATAAACAACGTGGCGTCTCCACATATATGGTTGGCCTAATAGAACATCACAGATATCCAGTGGGGCAACATCACATAATACCTCATCATTGAAGGGTTAGATGCCGTATGACAATCAACATTGTTGGCTGACACGAAGATCTCATCCTTGCTGAAGCCATCCGATGTTGTATGGATGCAGGTGCGGTGTTGTCAACAATCCCAACTGTTTGACGACCTCTGCTGAGATGAGGTTTTTCTAGCTTCCGCTATCAACAATAAAATGTAGCGGGGTCCCCTTCACTCACATCTGTGAACGAAAAAGGTGCTCCCCCTCTTCAGGATCTATTGGTTCTTCTGGTTGAATTGTTGCGGTCGCGACAATAGCAGTGGGGTCCGCGTCAATGATATGTCCTTTACCAATATTTTCAGAGTCAGATTCTCAATCAGGGTTTGGATCCTTGTCTTTGATCTCTGCCACCAATGGCTGTTTTGAGCGACATTCATCGGTGTTGTGCCAGGGGATTTTCTGGAAATCACACCATTTTCCGGTGTCCTTCTTTGTCTTCCCGTGACCCTTCTTTACCTGTGTCTTGGATTGGTTTTCGGGAGACTGTTTCTTAGGGCCGTCTTTGTCATACTTTGGTTGTTGCGGATTTGCATACCCAAATTCCCATTTGTTCTGGTGCTTAAATTTTAGCTCAATTTTAACAACATATCAATAAGCAGGACCAAGTGATGAGATATCCAAAAAATCCATTTAAGTCTGGATGTATCTATGTAGAGCCCCACGATATTTCATAACCAAATGTCGCTCGGAGTCTTTGATACCCAACTTGGTGCGCAAGGTATGGAAGGTATTGGTGAACTCTGGAACTGCTTGGCCTCTCTCTTGCTGCAATGTGGTCCATCTCATGTATTGGTCCTCATAGTTTCCAATAGGGTAATACTGTTCCTTTACTGCATCCACAAAAAAATCCCAAGTGGGATTGACCCCATATATTCCAGAATCCTCTGTGGAACTTTGCTCCAAGTAAGTTTCCCACTAATGTTTGACATGAGGGGGAGATTTAAGGAGTGAGAAGGTGATCTTTTCTTTGTCGGAAAAATTGTGAACATAGAAATAACCTTCTAGAAGAGTTAACCATTTTTCTAAGGCTTCTGCATTTATCTGTCCTTCAAATACAGGAATATAAAAATTAAATTGTACCTTGAAAGGTGAGGTTCCTTCAAAGTGGTCTCTTGATGAAGATATGCCTGATGCTATCGGTAGACGTTTAAGGATGTGGGGAAAATTCTCCATCATTTCGTCCCTCTGTTGCGTGAGAGCTTGCTCAAGCAACAGATTGATAGTATTGTCTGCTCCGTTGTTTTTCTTTTCTTCTGTCATTGAGGGTTTCTTATGTGTGAGAGAGCGATTGTCTTCAAGAGAGATAAGATCGAGACCCAACTTGCTATACTCGGACCTTGTCAGGGACATGCACTGAAAAAACGATTAAGAACAACCTGCTCCGATACCACTGATCCAGATTATTTTCGGCACGAAATGAGATCGGAGATATAATAAATAAATGCACAGATATATCACATATATTCAATAATGTAACATAAATGTATCAGATATGCAACCATAAACACAGATATAGATTAATACACAATTTCTATTAATGAAATAAATGTACAGAGACTGTAAAAATAAAGAGTGAAAGACTCACTAGAATGGTGGCAGCGTATCTTTGAGAAGAGATGTGACGGCTACTCGCATTTGCAAGAAGATGATTAAAATGAGGCTTTGAAGGCCTTTTTACAATAAATAGAAATACCAAAAACCCTAGACATCCAAAAACGTAACCCTAGGAGATGAAGTGCCAAAAGTCATGTGGGCCCCGTTTGGGTAAGTTAGTACATTAGCTTCCCGGGGTCGTAACTTTTGAATACGATCTCCGTTTTAGGTGTATGATAGCTCGTTGGAAAGGTATCATCAAGGAGATTCATTTTGGAGGCTCAATCATTCCATTGGATATCATTTAGAACCTATATCTAGAAAAACCTTCATTTAGGCCCTCAAAATGGCCCCAGAAGTTAAAACCTGCTAAAAATAGTAAATTGCCAAAATTGCCAGAAAACTATTTTGAGCCAGTCGAAAAAGGTGGGTGGCCACCAATATTCACCTGGATCAATCCTCCCTCATTATGAAGCAATGGTATCCATTGCGTTGAGTTCTTAGGGGAGAGGGAAAAGCGTTTGCTGGATCTGCATCTTGGTGAGCTGCTTGTATTGCTGGAGACGTCGCGCTGCTTAGTTTGTGGAAGTCTGTCATGAACATGTTGAAGTTGATGTTGTTCAACAAGTCGAGCTACATGAGAGGAAGGTGTGAAAAATGAATCTTTTCACTTTGTTGCAACCTTGTCGACTTGCTTCTGTTGGATAGAAGGTGGAGGGGGTGAGGTTGTAGTGGTTGCGGTGTCCTTCTGTTCCCCTTTTGAACAGATTGTGAAGAAGCTAAATTTTGCAGTATGAGATACTACCTTGTGACACTTTTTAGGTGGAACAATAGTTGGAACTACCTCTGGTATTCTGTAAAGATGACACCCCAAATTAACAATGACACTACGGGGTCGAGACTCATAAACAACATGGAATCTCCACACATAAGGTTGGCCCAAGAGAACATCACAGACATCCAGTGGGGCAACATCACATAATACCTCATCCTTCTAGGGTTGGATGCCGTATGACAATCAAAACTGTTGGCTGACACAAAGATCTCATCCTTGCCGAAACCACCTGATGTTGTATGGCTGCGGGTGTGGTGTTGTCGACAATCCAAACTGTTTGATGACCTCTGCTGAGATGAGGTTTTTCTGGCTTCCTCTATCAACAATAAATAGCAACGGGGTCCCCTTCACCCACATCTATGAATGAAAAAGGCACCCCCCCTCTTCAGGATCTGTTGGTTCTTCTGGTTGAATTGCTGCGGTCGCGACAATACCAATGGGGTTTACGTCAATGAGCTGTCCTTTACCAGTATTTTCAGAGTCATATTCTTAATTAGGGTTCGGCTCCTTGTCTTTGATCTCGGCCACCAATGACTATTTTGAGGGACATTCATCGGTGTTGTGCCAGGGGATTTTGTGGAAATCACACCATTTTCCGATGTCCTTCTTTGTCTTCCCGTGACCGTTCCTTTCTTGTGTCTTGGACTGGTTTTCGGGAGACTATTTATTAGGGTTGTCTTTGTCATACTTTGGTTGTTGCGTATTTGCAGACCTGAATTCCCCTTTGTTCTAGTGCTTAAATTTCTGCTCAATTTTAACAACATATCGATAAGCAACACTGAGTGATGAGATGTTCAGAAAATCCATTTCAGTCTGGATGTATCTGTGTAGAGCTCCACTATATTTTAGAACCAAACTTCACTTGGAGTCTTTGATACCCAGCTTTGTGCACAAGGTATGGAAGGTATTGGTGAACTCTAGAACTACTTGGCCCCTCTCTTGCCGCAGTGTGGTCCATCTCATGTACCGGTCCTCATAGTTGCCAACAGGGTAATACTGTTCCTTTACCACATCCACAAAAAAATCCCAAGTGGGATCGACCCCATATATTCCAGACTCCTCTGTGGAACTTTGCTCCCAGTAAGTTTCCCACCAATGTTTGACATGAGGGAGAGATTTAAGGAGTGCGAAGGTGATCTTTTCTTTGTCAAAAAAATTGAGAACAGAGAAATAACCTTCTAGCAGAGTTAACCATTTTTCTAGGGCTTTTGCATCTATCTGTCCTTCAAATATGGGAATATAAAAATTAACTTGTAACTTGAAAGGTGAGGTGCGTCCAAAGTGGTCACTTGATGAAGATGCACCTGATTCCATCGACAGACATTTAAGGATGTGGGAAAAATTCTCTGTCATTTCGTCCCTCTGTCGCGTGAGAGCTTGCTCAAGCAACAGATTGATAGGATCGTCTGGTCCGTCGTTTTTCTTTTCTTCCGCCATTGTGGGTTTCTTGGGTGTGCGAGAGAAATTGTCTTCAAGAGAGACAGGATCGAGACCCAAATTTCTATAGTCAGACCTCATCGGAGACATGCACTGAAAAAACGATTAAGAACAGCCTGCTCTGATACCATTGATCCAGATTATTTTCGGCACGAAATGAGATCGGAGATATAATATAGAAATGCACAGAGATATCACAGATATTCAATAATATAACAGAAATGTATCGAAGATGCAACCATAAACATAGATATACAGTAATACATGATTTCTATTAATGAATTAAATGTACAGAGACTGTAAAAATATAGAGTGAAAGACTCGCTAGAATGGTGGCAATTTATCTCTGAGAAGAGATGTGACGGCTACTCGCATTTGCAAGAAGATGATTACAATGAGGATCTAAAGGCCTTTTTACAATAAATAGGAATTCCAAAAACCCTAGACATCCAAAAACCTAACCCTAGGAGATGAAGCGCCAAAATTCATGTGGGCCCCGTTTGGGTAAGGTAGTACATCAACTTCCCAGGTCGTAACTTTTGCATACAATCTCTGTTTTAGGTGTATGATAGCTCGTTGGAAAGGTATAATCGAGGAGATTCATTTTGGGGGCTCAATCATGCCTTTGAAAATCATTGAGAACATCTATCTCGAAAAACCTTCATTTAGGCCCTTAAAATGGCCCCGGAAGTTAAAACCTGCTAAAAATAGTAAATTGCCAAAATTGCCAGAAAACTGTTTTGAGCCAGTCGAAAAAGGTGGGTGGCCATCAATATTCACCTGGATCAATCCTCCCTCCTTAGGAATAAATGGTATCCATTGCATTGAGTTCCCGGGGGAGAGAGAAAAACGTTTGCTGGATCTGCATCTTTGTGAGCTGCTTGTACTGTTGGAGACGTCGCACTGCTTAGTTTGTGGAAGTCTGTCATAAACCTGTTGAAGCTGAGGTTGTTCAACAAGTCGAGCTATATTAGAGGAAGGTCCGTAGAAGGAATCTTTGCGCTTTGTTGCAACCTTGTTGACCTTCTTCTGTTGGATAAAAGGTGCATTGGGCGAGGCTGTAGTGGTGTCCTTCTGTTCCCCTTTTGAACAGATTGTGAAGAAGCTGAATTTTTCAATATGAGATACTACCTTGCGACACTTTTTAGGTGGACCAATAGTTGGACCTACCTCTGGTATTCTGTAGAGATGACCCCCCAAAGTAACAATGACACTACGGGGTCGAGACTCTTAAACAGGGTGCTGTCTCCACATATATGGTTGGCCCAAGAGAACATCACAAACATCCAGTGGGGAAACATCACATAATACCTCATCCTTGAAGGGTTGGATGTCATATGAAAATAAAAAATGTTGGTTGACACAAAGATCTCGTCCTTTCCGAAGCCACCTGATGTTGTATGGATGCGGGTGTGGTGTTGTCGACAATCCCAAGTGTTTGACGACCTCTGTTGAGATGAGTTTTTTCTGGCTTCCTCTATCAACAATAAAATGCAGCAGGGTCCCCTTCACCCACATCTGTGAATGAAAAAGGTGCTCCCCCTCTTCAGGATCTGTTGGTTCTTCTGGTTGAATTGCTGCAGTCGCGACAATAGCAGTGGGGTCTGCGTCAATGATCTGTCCTTTACCAGTATTTCCAGAGTCAGATTCTGAATCAGGGTTCGGCTCCTTATCTTTGATCTCAACCACCAATGACTATTTTGAGCGACATTCATCGATGTTGTGCCAGGGGATTTTGTGGAAATCACACCATTTTCCAGTATCCTTCTTTGTCTTCCCGTGACCGTTCTTTTCCTGTGTCTTGGACTGATTTTCGGGAGACTGTTTCTTAGGGATGTCTTTGTCATACTTTGGTTGTTACGAATTTGCAGACCCGAATTCCCCTTTGTTCTGGTGCTTAAATTTCTGCTCAATTTTAACAACATATCGAAAGAAACATCGAGTGATGAGATGTCCAGAAAATCCATTTCAGTCTTGATGTATCTATGTAGAGCCCCACGGTATTTCAGAACCCAACGTCGCTCAGAGTCTTTGATACCCAGCTTGGTGCGCAAGGTATGGAAAGTATTGGTGAACTCTAGAACTTCTTGGCCCCTCTCTTGCTGCAGTGTGGTCCATCTCATGTACTGGTCCTCATAGTTTCCAACAGGGTAATACTGTTCCTTTACCACATCCACAAAAAAATCCCAAGTGGGATCGACCCCATATATTCCAGACTCCTCTGTGGAACATTGCTCCCAATAAGTTTCCCACCAATTTTTGACATGAGGGAGATCTTTCATGAGTGCAAAGGTGATCTTTTCTTTGTCAGAAAAATTGTGAATAGATAAATAACCTTCTAGCAGAGTTAACCATTTTTTTAGGGCTTCTGCATCTATCTGTCCTTCAAATACAGGAATATCAAAATTAACTTGTACCTTGAAAGGTGAGGTTCCTCCAAAGTGGTCGCTTGATGAGGATGCACCTGATGCTATCGACAGGCGTTTAAGTATGTGGGCAAAATTATCCATCATTTCATCCCTTTGTCGCGTGAGAGCTTGCTCAAGCAATAGATTGATAGGATCGTCTGTTCTGTCGTTTTTATTTTCTTCTGCCATTGAGGGTTTCTTGGGTGTGTGAGAGAGATTTTATTCAAGAGAGACAACCTCAAGACCCAACTTGCTATACTCAGACCTCGTCGGGGACATGCACTGAAAAAACAATTAAGAGCAGCCTGCTCTGATACCACTGATCCGTATTATTTTCGGCACGAAATGAGATCGGAGATATAATATAGAAATGCACAGAGATATCATAGATATTCAATAATATAAGAGAAATGTGTCATATATGAAACCATAAACACAGATATACAGTAATACAGGATTTCTATTAATGAAATAAATGTACAGAGACTGTAAAAATACAGAGTGAAAGACTCGCTAGAATGGTGGCAACTTATCTCTAAGAAGAGATGTGACGGCTACTCGCATTCACAAGAAGATGATTACAATGAGGTTCTGAAGACATTTTTACAATAAACATGAATGCCAAAAACCCTAGACATCAAAAAACCTAACCCTAGGAGATGAAGTGCCAAAAGTAATGTGGGCCCCGTTTGGGTAAGTTAGTACATCAACTTCTCGGGGTGGTAACTTTTGCATACGATCTCCGTTTTAGGCGTATGATAGCTCGTTGGAAAGGTATCATTGAGTATATTAATTTTGGGGGCTCAATAATGTATTTTTATATCATCTAGAACCTATATCTCGAAAACATTCATTTAGGCCCTCAAAATGGCCCCAGAAGTTAAAACCCGCTAAAAATAGTAAGTTGCCAAAATTTATAGAAAACTGTTTTGAGCCAGTCAAAAAAGGTGGGTGGCCACCGGTATTCACTTAGATCAATCCTCCCTCCTTAGGAAGCAATGGTATCCATTGCATTGAGTTCCTAGGGGAGAGGGAAAAGTGTTTGCTGGATCTGCGTCTTGGTGAGCTGCTTGTATTGCTAGAGACGTCGCACTACTTAGTTTGTGGAAGTCTGTCATGAACCTGTCGTAGATGAGGCTATTCAAAAAGTCGAGCTACATGAAGGGAAGGTGTGAAAAATAAATATTTGCGCTTTGTTGGAACCTTGTCGACCTACTTCTGTTGGACAGAAGGTGCAGGGGGCGAGGTTGTAGTAGTTGCAGTGTCCTTCTGTTCCCCTTTTGAACATATTGTGAAGAAGTTGAATTTTGCAGTATGAGATACTACCTTGCGACACGTTTTAGGTGGAACAATAGTTGGAACTACCTCTGGTATTCTGTAGATATGACCCCCCAAAGTAATAATGACACTACGGGGTCGAGACTCATAAAAAACGTGGTGTCTCTACATATATGGTTGGCCCAAGATAACATCACAGACATCCAGTGGGGCAACATAACATAATACCTCATCCTTGAAGGGTTGGATGTCATATGAAAATCGACACTGTTGGTTGACACGGAGATCTCGTCCTTGCCGAAGCCACCCGACATTGTATGGCTGCGGGTGTTGTGTTGTCGAAAATCCCAGCTGTTTGACGACCTCTGCTAAGATGAGGTTTTTCTGGCTTTCTCTATCAACAATAAAATGCAGCGGGGTCCCATTCACCCACATCTGTGAATGAAAAAGGTGCTCCCCCTCTTCAGGATCTATTGGTTCTTCTGGTTGAATTGCTGCGATCGTGACAATAGCAGTGGGGTTTGTGTCAATGATCTCTCCTTTTCCAGTATTTTCAGTGTCAGATTCTGAATCAGGGTTCGGATCCTTGTCTTTGATCTTGGCCACCAATGATTGTTTTGAGCGACATTCATCAGTGTTGTGCCAGAGGCTTTTGTTGAAATCACACCATTTTCTGGTGTCCTTCTTTGTCTTCCCGTGACCGTTCTTTTCCCGTGTCTTGGACTAGTTTTTGGGAGACTGTTTCTTAGGGCCTTCTTTGTCATACTTTGGTTGTTGCGGATTTGTAGACCCAAATTCCCCTTTGTTTTGGTGCTTAAATTTATGCTCAATTTTAACAACATATCGATAAGCAACATCGAGTGATGAGATGTCCAGAAAATCCATTTCAGTCTGGATGTATCTGTGTAGATCCCCATGGTATTTCAGAACCAAATGTCACTCAGAGTCTTTGATACCCAGCTTGGTGCACAAGGTATGGAAAGTATTGGTGAACTCTCGAACTGCTTGGCCCCTCTCTTGCTGCAGTGTGGTCCATCTCATGTACTGGTCCTTATAGTTGCCAACAGGGTAATACTATTCCTTTACCGCATCGACAAAAAAATCCCAAGTGGGATCGACCCCATATATTCCAGACTCCTCTGTGGAAATTTTCTCCCAGTAAGTTTCCCACCAATGTTTGACATGAGGGAGAGCTTTAAGGAGTGCGAAGGTGATATTTTCTTTGTCGAAAAAATTGTGAACAGAGAAATAACCTTCTAGCAGAGTTAACCATTTTTCTTGGGCTTCTGCATCTATCTGTCCTTCAAATACAGGAATATCAAAATCAACTTGTACCTTGAAAGGCGAGGTGCCTCCAAAGTGGTCGCTTGATGTAGATGTGCTTGATTCTATCGATAGGCATTTAAGGATGTGAGAAAAATTCTCCATCATTTCATCCCTCTGTCGCGTGAGAGCTTGCTCAAGCAACAGATTGATAGGATCATCTGCTCCGTCATTTTTCTTTTCTTCCGCCATTGAGGGTTTCTTGGGTGTGCGAGAGCGATTATATTCAAGAGAGACAAGCTCGAGACCCAACTTGCTATACTCGGACCTCGTCGGGGACATGCATTGAAAAAACGATTAAGAGGAGCCTGCTCTGATACCACTGATCCAGATTATTTTCGGCACGAAATGAGATAGGAGATATAATAAAGAAATGCACAGATATATCATAGATATTCAATAATATAACATAAATGTATTAGAAATGCAACCATAAAACAAAGATATACAGTAATACACGATTTCTATTAATGAAGTAAATGTACAGAGACTGTAAAAATAAAGAGTGAAAGACTTGCTAGAATGGTGGAAGCTTATCTCTGAGAAGAGATGTGACGGCTACTCGCATTCGAAAGAAGATGATTACAATGAGGCTCTGAGAGCATTTTTACAAAAAATAGGAATGCCAAAAACCTTAGACATCCAAAAACCTAACCCTAGGAGATGAAGCGCCAAAAGTCATGTGGGCCCCGTTTTGGTAAGTTTGTACATCAACTTCCCGGGGTCGCAACTTTTGCATACGATCTCCATTTTAGGCGTATGATAGCTCGTTGGAAAGGTATTGTCGAGGAGATTAATTTTCGGGCCTCAATAATTCCTTCATTGATCATTGAGAACCTCGATCTTGAAAAACCTTCATTTAGGCCCTCAAAATGGCCCCGAAAGTTAAAACCTGCTAAAAGTAGTAAATTTCCAAAATTGCTAGAAAACTATTTTGAGCTAGTCGGAAAAGGTGGGTGGCCACTGATATTCACATGGATCAATCCTCCCTCCTTAGGAAGCAATGGTCTCCATTGCGTTGAGTTCCTGGGGGAGAGGGAAAAGCGTTTGCTAGATCTGTATCTTGGTGAGTTGCTTGTATTGTTGGAGATGTCGCGCTGCTTAGTTTGTGGAAGTCTGTCATGAACCTGTCGAAGCTGAGGCTGTTCAACAAGTTGAGCTACATGAGATGAAGGTGTGCAGAAGGAATCTTTTCACTTTGTTGCAACCTTGTTGACCTGCTTCTTTTGGATAGAAGGTATAGGGGGCGAGGATGTAGTGGTTGCGATGTCCTTCTGTTCCCCTTTTGAACAGATTGTGAAGAAGATGCATTTTGCAGTATGAGATACTAACTTGCGACACTTTTTAGGTTGAACAATAGTTGGAACTACTTCTAGTATTCTGTAAAGATGACCCCCCAAAGTAACAATGACACTACGGGGTCGAGACTCATAAATAACGTTGCGTCTCCACATGTATGGTTGGCCCAATAGAACATCACAGACATATAGTGGGGAAACATCACATAATACCTCATCCTTGAAGGGTTGGATGTCATATGACAATCGACACTATTGGCTGACATGAAGATCTCATCCTTGTTGAAGCCACCCAATGTTGTATGGCTGCGGGTGTGGTGTTGTCGACAATCCCAACTGTTTGACGACCTCTGCTGAGATGAGGTTTTTATGGCTTCCTCTATCAACAATAAAATGAAACGGGGTCCCCTTCACCCACATATGTGAATGAAAAAGGCACCCCCCCTCTTCAGGATCTGTTGGTTCTTCTGGTTGAATTGCTGCGGTCGCGACAATAGCAGTGGGGTCTGCGTCAATTATCTGTCCTTTACCAGTATTTTCAGAGTCAGATTCTGAATCAGGGTTCGACTCCTTGTCTTTGATCTTGGCCACTAATGACTATTTTGAGTGACATTCATCGATGTTGTGCTAGAGGCTTTTGTGGAAATCACGCCATTTTCCGGTGTCCTTCTTTGTCTTCCCGTGACTGTTCTTTTCCCGTGTCTTGGACTGGTTTTCGAGAGACTATTTCTTAGGGATGTCTTTGTCATACTTTGGTTGTTGCATATTTTCTGACGTGAATTCCCCTTTATTCTGGTGCTTAAATTTCTTCTCAATTTTAACAACATATCGATAAGCAACATCGAGTAATGATATGTCTAGAAAATCCATTTCAGTCTAGATGTATCTGTGCAGAACCCCGCGGTATTTCAGAACCAAATGTCACTTAGAGTCTTTGATACCTAGCTTGGTGTGTAAGGTATGGAAGGTATTGGTGAACTACGGAACTGCTTGTCCCCTCTCTTGCCGAAGTGTGGTCCATCTCATGTACTAGTCCTCATAGTTTCCAACAGGGTAATATTGTTCCTTTACCGCATCCACAAAAAAATCCCAAGTGGGATCGACCCCATATATTCCAGACTCCTCTGTGGAACTTTGCTCCCAGTGAGTTTCCCACCAATGTTTGACATGAGGGAGAGATTTAAGGAGTTCGAAGGTGATCTTTTCTTTGTCAGAAAAATTGTGAATAGAGAAATAACCTTCTAGCAGAGTTAACCATTTTTCTAGGGCTTCTGCATATATCTGTCCTTCAAATATAGGAACATCAAAATTAAATTGTACCTTGAAAGGCGAGGTGCCTACAAAGTGGTCGCTTGATGAAGATGCGCTTGATGCTATTGACATGCGTTTAAGGATGTGGGCAAAATTCTCCATCATTTCATCCCTAGAGCTTGTTCAAGCAACAGATTGATAGGATCGTCTTCTCCATCGTTTTTCTTTTCTTCCACCATTGAGGGTTTATTGGGTGTGCGAGAGAGATTGTTTTCAAGAGATACAATCTCGCGACCCAAATTTCTATACTGGAACCTCGTCGGGGATATGCACTAAAAAAATGATTAAGAGCAGCCTGCTCTGATACCACTGATCCAAATTATTTTCGGCACAAAATGAGATCGGAGATATAATAAAGAAATGCACAGAGATATCACAGATATTCAATAATATAACATAAATATATCAGAGATGCAACCATAAACACAGATATACAGTAATACACGATCTCTATTAATGAAATAAATGTACAAAGACTGTAAAAATACAGAGTGGAAGACTTGCTAGAATGGTGACAACTTATTTTTGAGAAGAGATGTGACGACTACTCGCATTCACAAGAAGATGATTACAATGAGGCTCTGAAGGCATTTTTACAATAAACAGGAATGTTTAAAAACCCTAGACATCCAAAAACCTAACCCTAGGAGATGAAGTGCCAAAAGTCATGTGGGCCCCGTTTGGGTAAGTTAGTACATCAACTTTCCAGGGTCGTAACTTTTGCATACAATCTCCGTTTTAGGCGTATAATAGATCATTGGAAAGGTATCGCCGAGGAGATTCATTTTGGGGGCTCTTTTATTACTTTGGCTATCATTTATAAACTCGGTCTCGAAAAACCTTCATTTGGGCCCTCAAAATGGTCCCGGAAGTTAAAACCTGCTAAAAATAGTAAATTGCCAAAATTGTCAGAAAACTATTTTGAGCCAGTCGGAAAAGGTGGGTGGCCACCAATATTCACTTGGATCATTTTTACTCCAAATTGAAAAGTGGTGCTCTTAAAATCATGTTTTTTTTCTAGGGTTAATTATAGCCTTTTGCAACCATGGCCTTAAAAAATCATGTTGTTTCTAAGAAACACTTTAAAATCAACCCCTAAATTGAAGTGATGTTATCAATAACAATTGTTTTTCTTCTAATGTTAGAATTATAGCTTGATTAAAGCCATGGTCTTAAAAATTGGTATTGTTGCAACCAAAATGTTAAAATCAACCTCTGAATCGAAAAGTGGCACTACCAACATCACCATTTTTTTGAGGGTTAGAATTACAACTTGTTTGAAAACACAACCTTAAAAATCGACACCATTGCAACAAAAATATTGAAATCAACCCCCAAATAAAAAAGTGGTGCTACTAATGTCGCTCCTTTTTATTTTCCAGCGTTAAAATTAAAACTTGTTTGAAACCATGGCCTTGACAATTGGTACTATTGCAACAAAAATCTTAAAGTCAACCTCTGAATCGAAAAGAGGTTCTACCCGTGATACCATTTTTCTTTGTAGGATTAAAATTATAACATTTTTGAAACTGTGACTTAAATA
Source organism: Picea engelmannii (assembly GCA_009831015.1). Lineage (NCBI taxonomy): Eukaryota > Viridiplantae > Streptophyta > Pinopsida > Pinales > Pinaceae > Picea > Picea engelmannii. Next base: position 42,183 of record ML818262.1, on the reverse strand, counting down.
CATATAACATTAGAAACAAAATCATTAAAAAAAGGAAAAAAATTGAAAAAATGGGTGAAAAATAAAAATTACATTAAAAAAACAAAAGATATGGGAAAAACATATCTTTTAAATTAAAAAATAGAACATCAATTAAATTTATTATTTAAAAAAAAAAGAAAAGTTAAAAAAAAATCCCCCCTCACCCACCTCGCCCTCCTTTTAAAAAACTAAAAACAACCGGAAAAAGAAAAAGAAAACCACATGCATTAAAAAAACTGAAAAAAGAGCTTTAAAAAACAAATTAACATGTAAAAAAAACAAAACAAAAAAAAGAACATTATTTAAAAGAATTATCTATTACTATATAAGACAAGTAAAAACAACTAAATTAAAAACAATTTTGAAAAAATTAAATAAAACAAATTTAAAAAAAAATGTAAACAATAAAAATAAAAAAGAATTTAAAAGTAACAAAAAAACATTATAAAAAAAGGTGGTTGAGGGTTGGAGGTAGGGTGCATTTTTTTATTTTTTTATAATATTTTTTTTTGGGGGAAGCGGGTGTGTGGGCTTGTGGAGGGGTGGGTCAAAAAATTGTTCCCCACCCTAGAACCCCATTTTCCCCTTCATTACTTGCCCATTAACCTCGCAACACCCTCCTGCCCTTCCATTTCCAATCACCAGTTGCTTATAGGAGCAACAAGAGGGATGATTCTACCTAAAATACTATGTTGAGTAGTCGAGAATTCGCTCTGCTAGGGTTTCTCCTTCCCCTGACATGTTTCCCTCTATGAACTTTTATCCATGGCGACATAGAGGGGGCCTAACTCCCCTCCACTACTTTCAATGCAGGTACTCAGTTATGACTTTGGTCCCTCTGGATCGGACCTGACAACTTTAGACTCTGAATTCGAAGGAACTTCCAAAAATACACATCCCTCCAAGGATGAATATATGAATGACGTGCAACATCAATCAGATTCTCCTCCTCTTCTTGAGGGAGGTGCCAAGTGGATTCCAAGATAGTGCATTCCAAAAGCCATTGTGATGCCCCAGTACGAGATAATATCCACAAAGTTGGGTGGGATATGTGAAACACATGAAGGACCACATGCTCATTGGTAAGTTCTTGGAGATAATTGTAAAGATCCCTATGGACCCGATCTTTAGATGAGTGACTTGAGTGATTGAGCTAATGAGGCGCCTTCCCCTCTTATTTATACTAGCTGGCAGGTGCTAGGGTGGTGTCTCTTCATCAAGCAGGGCTTACTTCTTCGCTTAGTGGTTAAAACCACTTTAATTAGGCATGGGGGACGACTTCTTAATTAAAAGCATAATAATTAGGGTTTGACTAATCCACAAAAGGGGATTTGGTATTTTACAAAGCCCAACATGATCAATCCATAAAAGGGGATTGATCTATAAGATAATAGCTCAATAATAAGTAGAATATTCTTTGCAGTTACAATATTTCAACACCCCCCCTTAACAAGAAGGATATTCTACAACATCATCAAGAGAGAGAGAGGGCAACAACATCAACAACATTTGAAACACTAACTGGAATATCTATAAATCATCGGAAGTTTTTCTCATCATCATTCATATCATCATTCTCAGTATGGAGCTGGAATGGAATCATTATCATCATTGTTCACAGCATGAAGCTAGAACCTGAAACATCAACACCAATTAGCATAAAAGCAAACATCAACATCAACAACGTCATCATCAACAACATGAGGTTGGAACAAAAACATCATCACAACATGAGGCTAGAGAAACAACAAAATCACCATCATTATGGGGAAATAGAATGAGGTAGGTGTATCAACAACATTTTGTGGTACTCTGATAGTCCCTAGGGAACTTCCCAGAAATCATAATATTCCCTACGATATAAAATCCTAACGAAGCTACCATGTGGTACTCTGACAGACTGTCCTTACTGGACCTTCAGGATCTGCCCAGGAATCATAATATTCCCTAGGATTATAAAAATCCTAACAGATCTACCACTACTAACCACATTTAGCATATACATGCATAGGTACTCTGATAGACTGTCCTTATTGGACCTTCGAGATATGTCGAGGGATGATCAGTCCCCTAGGAAATAAAATCCTAATTGAGCTACCCACTGTTGGTCAGGATACCATAGTATCATCAACATCACTCCCCCTTTTGAGGGAGGTCCTTTCGGACTATGCCAAGCTTGTTTAGAAAGTGATCAAACTTTACATGAGACATAGGCTTGGTCAACACATCTGCAACCTGCTCATCTATGCCAACATATTGGAGCTTTATGGATCCCCTCTGCACCATATCACAAATGAAGTGATATTGAATTTCTATGTGCTTCGACTTGTCATGGAACACAGGGTTCTCTGTCATCTTTATGCAACTATGGTTGTCACATAGAATCACATTTCCTTCCATCTCTAGATCAAATAGACCCGTCAACAACTTCCGAAGCCATATGGCTTCACAACTGGCGGAACATGCATCGATGTATTCCTCTTCTGTTGTGCTGAGAGAAATGCAAGATTGCTTCCTACTCTGCCATGAATTCATGGATGACCCCAGACTGAAACAACATCCTGAAGTTCTTTTTCTGTTAGAAGTATTTCTAGCCCAATCTAAATCGATATAACCAATCAGTCCGAAGTCATGATCTCCATTGTAACAGAGACCAAATTCCAACATACCCTTAAGGTATCTCATCACATGTTTTGGATCAACAAGGTGAACACGTCTGGGCTCTACCAAATACTGAATCAAGGTGTTCACAACAAAACATATGTCTGGCTTGGTGTTTGTAAGATACATCAACGATCCAATGAGCTGTTTGTACATCATAACATCAACCAATTCTGACGAAGTGTCAACCAGGAGCTTCAAATTTGTTTCCATGGGTGTGTTCATGGATTTACAATACACCATATCAAATCTCTTCAGTATTTCAGCTGGATACTTTCCTTGGTTAAGGAAGATCTTCTTAAGTAAGATCTTCTTTGGGCTCTGTCAAACCTCAAGACCTAAGAAATAATGCATTAGGCCTAGGTATTTCATCTCAAATTATGTAATGAGCTTCTTCTTACAATCAATAATGAGATTTTCTTCTCTAGTTAAGAATAAGTCATCCACATATATCAACAATATAACTGGCTCATCATTCATAACCTTGAAGTAAAGGTTAGAATCAACTTTACTCTTGGTAAATCCCAATCTTGTCAGGAAATTTTCAATTCTTCCATACCAAGCTCTAGGAGCTTGCTTCAATTCATACAAATTATTCTTCAACCCGCGGGCATGAGTCTTACTGTCTTCAACTTCAAACCCTTGAGGTTGTTCTATATACACTTCTTCTTCATTGAAACCATTTAAGAAGGTTGGTTTCACATCCATCTAGTGTAACTTCCACTTCATCTTAGCTACAATGTCTATGATGGTTATGATAGAAGTGTATATGGCTATAGGAGCAAACGTCTCTTCATATTCAATGCCTTCCTTTTGAAAAAATCCACGAGCTACAAACCTTGCTTTATGTTTTTCAATACTTTCATCAAGAACATGCTTTATCTTTTATAACCATTTGGAAGATACCCCACCTTTTCTCTTCGGTCTGGGAACTATTTCCCATACATCATTCTTTAGAGTGGATTTGTATTCTTCTGTCATGGTATCTTCCCATTCTTTCTTCTAAATGGCTTCTTCAAATAAAGTAGGCTCCTTCTCTATGAAATCACACATCAAAGCCATATAACTGGAGAATGGCTTAGGTTTCTTGACTTGTCTCATGGTTCCTTCAGGGGCACCATACTTCTCTCCATATTGAATGAGTTCCCTTGCCCAAACTGGATTTCTCTTGTGAGAGACCATCATCTGGGCGGTTCTTGAGATTATATCATATCATGATCTTCTTGAATTCATCATTGAGGGAAACTGTGACTTCCCTCACTGGTTCTGCAACTCTGGGAGCTACATGATCTTATTTAAGCTGACATCTCCTTGATTTCTTGAGTGTTGCATCTTCATCAAAGGTTACATATCTACTAATATCAGTGTGATGGTAACTTGGTATGTAAATTCTGAAGGCCTTTGAGACCTCATAGTATCCAACAAATATTCCCTTCTTTCCTGAAGGGTCCAAATTGTTTCTCTTCTCTTTTGGAATGTGTAAAAATACTGGACAACCAAATATCTTGAGATGGCTTACTTCTGGATTCTTTCCGGAGAACATTTCTTCGAGGGGTTTTGAACCTAAGTGCACTATGGGATAATTTTTTTTGTACATACACTAATTTTATTGCTGCTTCTTCCCATAAGTGCATTGGAAGATCTTGATCATGGATCATAGTCTTCACTGCTTCCATTATAGTTATGTTCTTTCTTTCTTCTACACCATTTTGTTGAGGATTGTAGGGATTGGTGAGATCCCTCTTAATCCTGACATCTATACAAAATATTACAAACTCTTTGAGGTGTATTCTCCTCCATTATCTGACCTGAGTATCTTGATTTTTCTTTCAGAAAGATTCTTTATCAAGGCTTTGAATTCCTTGAATTTTCCAAACACTTCATCTTTTGATTTCAAGAAGTAAACCCAAGTCCTGCGAGAATAGTTATCAATAAATGACACATAGTATACATGTCCACTAAGAGAAGTTGATGGAATTGGGCCACATAAATCTGAGTGGAAAGCTCCAAGACTCCTTCTTATTTACTGTCGCTCTCCGGGAAAGGATTCTTTATGTTATTTCCTTGTGCACATCCCTTGCACATGCCTTCATGGTCAACCTTGAAATGTGGTAGAACTGTAACTCCTTTACTCACATATGGTAAGGCCTTGTAGTTGATGTGAGCTAGTCTTCTATGCCAAAGTTCACATGGACTCTTGACGGAGTGAGTTAAGGCTGCATCCGAGTGACCTTTTAATTTATACAGGCCACCTTCTTCTGTTCCAGTAACAACTGCATATTCTATGGTTTTTCCTTTAGGCCACATGAGGACTTCACCATCTATGAATGCAACCCTTAATCCTTTCTTATCTAAAGATGAGTTAGAAAGAAAATTCTTTGTCAAAACTGGTACATATAGTACATCTTTCATCTTCATTGGGGTTCATGAATCAAGTTTATAATTGAACTCTCCCACTCCTTTGATAGGGTACTCGTAATCATATCCAAGTGTAACTTTCTGGGGAAAGTTATTTTTGGTAAGGCTAGAGAGAATGTCTCTCTGAATTGTCATGTGCTTAGAAGCACCAATATCTATGAGCCAAGTATCCTCTCCAGGTGACACTGATACTGAGAGGAAAAATATTAAGACAGTCTTCAATATTTTCTTTAAACAACTTCGTGGGGGGCTTATCATCTTCCACTGCATGGGCATGGCTGTTATCTGACTAATCGGTAGGTGAGGACACTAACATATCTCCCTAGATCCACCTGTATCTAGAACAAAACAGGACAAGACATGACTCTTTCCCTAAGTTTTGACCATTGAATTAGCTAGTAGGAAGGAACAAGTAACATACCTTTGTATTGCTTCCTAGGGTCTCTGTTGCTCCCGCATCACTCCGGTGCTCTCGTGAGGTCAAGACAACACAAACCAACCAAAGTGAAGATAGAAAAATATATTCAACAGTCAACTTATGTGTATGATCAAGGAATTACACAATAAAGTGAGAATAACTTTATGGGAAAGGGACATGCCACTGTATCATATTGATTGAAAGTAAAGATTACAACCTGATCACCTTGATGTCGCAAGCTTCCTTTCGATGGCCCTTGGCTCCAACACACACACTTGCTCAATCCTTGTATGAAGAAGATCAAAACCTCTTGATAGACTTGCTGGAGTCTTCAAGCTACTGTTCAAGCTAAGTCCTTCACACAATTCTTTCACCAATTCTCCAATGAATCTTGCTTAACCTTTTCCATGAGAATTCCCTCAATATATAGGAGAGAATGAGATAGTTACTTGGATAAGAAAGATCCCAAAATATTAGGGAATCCAGTACAAGGATAACCATTCGAATGCCAACCCATTCTTCTAGAAGTTTCCCTTCTAGAAACATTGAGAATTCATATTTTTCCATGCTTTAGGAAGAGTTCACACCCTGGCTATTCAACACAGTGCGAGAAGTTCACACCCTGGCTTAAGGCAGCCTGCGAGAATCAAGCATTCTCGCACCCTGGGATACTAGCAGCCTGCGAACCCTATTCAAAAATGAGTTTTCTGGGAAGAGATGAAAGGAGAAAGTTCTTATGAAGAGCCTGAGTACACCATCATTAATACACCATCATGATGACCAAAATCATGGGTAACAATGGTGTCTTTTGTTGTTTCTATTCTTGTATTCTTCTCTTATGTCTGGACATTTTTTAGCAATATGTCCCATCTTGTCACAATGGTAACATTGAAAAGATGAAAATTCCTTTTCTCTTCTTTGACCTTTCTAAAACTTCTGGAATCTCCTTGGAGGGTGATATTCTTTATGGATGAATCTATTTGGGGAGTGAGACTCCTTATGTGGGTGGGTCTCCCTCTTGAAGTGAGACCTTCTCTTTCCTCCTTTAGTATGAGTATATAGAGCTTGATCTTCATCCCTTAATAATAATTCTTCTTGGTTATCTACTCTTGCTTCTTCTTGAACACATTCTTCCCAAAGACTGTCAAATTGTAGTTTCTCCTTTCTGGCACAAATGGTTTGGATGAATGCAGCCCAAGGTCTTGTGAGACCATTAAGAGATGTCATTATGAGTTCATATTCATCTAGGTTATCTCCAATTTCTTCTAGCTATTCCTTGAATTGAGAGATCCTAGAGAAATAGTCATGAACTGTTTCTCCTTTCTGCATCTTTGTATTCTTGAGTTGAGTTTTCAAGTTCATCTTCCGGTTAATGTTTCTTACTTCATACAATTTGGTTAGGGAATCAAACATTTATTTTTGGGTATTCTTAGATACCACTTGAGGGATCAAGTGATCTTTGATAGAGTCTGCAATGATTCTTTTGGCCCTAACCATGTCCTTTTGGTACTTTTATTTAGCTATAACATCTGTGGGTTTTGGTACATTTTCTTTGATGAATCTTGCAAGGTCATTCTCTTCAAGAATGAGTGCAATCCTATACTTCCAGGAACGAAAGTTATCCACACCTTCTAACTTGTCAACAAGCTTGTTTCTTGCAGACATCTTGACCTGGAGCTGAGAAAATGACCCAAAAATGAAAATTCTTAGAAATTAGATTTGAACTTAACAGGAGGTGCGCTTGGCTGATTCAAGTAGCTTGGTACAGTCACTTTTCTAAAAATCCAAATTTTACCCCTTGAAATTAGGCCTATGCAAATATGGACTGGTACTTCTGGTACTGGTTCTCATTTTCCTGTACCAACCAAAAACTAGGGTTTCACTTCCCATAGTTTTTGGCCATAGAAAAGGTACGCTCAAGTTTCCAATAAGTTCACTAGGCTAGGGCACACTTCCCTAGGTGTTTTTGAGGCTGAAATCCCTTTCCAACAAAAATCCCTAATTTTCTTTTACGACTCCAATGTCGTTTTTGCTTATCCAGTGAAAGGTTCTCTCTTTAGCTTAGCTTTGATTCTATGTTAAATTTAGAGCAACTATTAAGTTTCTTTTCAATTTACTAGACAATAATAACATATGTAGGATCACTGAGAGAAAAAAAATCACAAGATACACAACATTTATCCTGGGAAACCCTTAAGGGGAAGAAAACCCAACAAAAAATTCCTTAATATATATTTCCAATACAATGCCAAGATAATAAATGAAACACTAGAGAATATCCAACATTGAGTAATGCGCCTCTCTCTTCCTTCTTCTGACAACTGGCAACTGCAATTTCCTTCAAACTTGCGCACTAGATGAGTGACTTGAGTGAGTGAGCTAATGAGGCACCTTCCACTCTTATTTATACTAGCTGGCAGGCACTAGGGTGGTGTCTCTTCATCAAGTAGGGCCAACTTCTTCACTTAGTGGTTAAAACCACTTTAATTAGTCTTAGGGGACGACTTCTTAATTAGCAACATAATAATTAGGGTTTGACTAATACACAAAAGGGGATTTGGTATTTTACAAAGCCCGACATGATCAATTCACAAAAGGGGATTGATATATAAGATAATATCTCAATAATAAGTAGAATATTATTTGCAGTTACAATATTTCAACAAAACTCAAGGTAAAAAAAAACCCCAAAGAGAAAAAAAGAAGAGGTCGCAAATCTAATCATCAACTTTTGTACTAAATATGAGACATTTTGGTCAACTCTGGGCAAAATGTCGTCATCACAGATTCATTCCAACCCTCCCAAGGTTTTCCATGTTAGTAATATCCTCGAAAATATGAGGAATAAAGAGTAAGAGAAAGCACGAACTCTTACCTAACAATATTCGATCTGAAACTCCCGATATTATGCTTCTCCAAGCAACAAACTGTTCAGGAGAAATGTTGGAAACCACTGTTGGGGACCCTCTTCCCAAAAATATGGAAACATGGAAGTTATATGGAAATAGAATCGAAGGGAAGAAAATGAGGTTTGGAAATCCTTTAGAATCCAGACAAGGTTGCGGTATGGAATTTCTTAAGTACTAGGAATAACATCACAACAAAATTTCAACCCTTGGGGGTGGGAGCCTCAGGCTTCATCTCCAATGTTTATGGGCCACATCAGTCTACAGAAAAGATCAAATTTATGCACCAACTTCAATATATTTATGAGTTCACCTCCACTCATTACTGGATAGTCATAGGTGACTTCAACCTCATTACTTCTTTAGAAGAAACAAAAGGAGGTCTAAGACGCCTTCAGATAGGGACACTGAGTTTACCTCTAGGTTTTGGAAAAGTTTGCAGTCAACGCTGGAGACTTCGTTGAAATTGAGCACAACATATCATCCTGAAACGAATGGGAAAACTGAGAGAGTAACTCAGGTCATGGAAGACATGCTTATGATGTATGTTATGGATAATCAAACCCATTGGGAGAAGTACCTACCTTTGGTAGAGTTCGCCTACAATAACAGTTTTCACAGCTCAATTGGAATGTTGCCCTATGAAGCTTTGTATGGAAGGCCATGCAAGACACCGTTGAGTTGGGAAAGGTTAGAAGACAGAGTGACAGTTAGGCCAAAATTGATTCAAGATATGGAGGAACAGGTGATTCAGATTAGGCAACGACTAAAGGAAGCACATGATAAACATAAAATTTATACAAATGCACATAGGACTGATCATAGTTATAAAGTGGGAGATCAAATTTTCATTCGTATCAAGCCTAATAAAAGTACCATTTGGTTTGGGAAGGGGAAACAATTGTCGCCTCAATTCATAGGACCGCTCAACATCCAAGAGATTTGGACTCGTTTCCTATCATCCCGTGCTTCCATACCACTTGCATAAAACTCATAATTTTTTTCATGTATCTTTTCTACGTCATTATGTTGTTGACAAATCTCATAAACTAAATTGGAAGGAATTGCAGGTCTCAGACGCAGGAACCATCATGGTCGAACCATTACACATATTGGACCGTAGGGTCCAACAACTCATGAATCGTTTGGTAGAACAAGTTAAGGTCCAGTGGGACACATATAGCCCATGGTTTTCTACTTGGGAGGATGCATAGACCTTACGATGAAATTATCTCTCACTTTTTTTACCACCTTGGGAATATGTTTCCCAAAAGTTGGGTGTATGTAATGCCACATTTTGACTTAGACAACTAGAATTACTTATGGCCTAATCGTATTTTATTTGATTATTAAATGTGAAACTATTATCTGTAGATTTTAACCTTGTACAATTATTTACTGCAAACAAATTTTCAGTAAAATAACAGAAAAGATACAATGGAAAATATAAACATTACACAGATTTTTCCCCTAGAAACCCAAACCGGGAAAACAAACATATTCTATATTCATTCATAGTGATACATTGTTTACAATACGATATACATATAGGATCCAACAACATCCAAAACCCTAATCCAATGATCTGGATTAGTCAACAACCCTAATTCCTTAACCAAAAATATAAAACCATTGTAAAAAATCATGTGCCAAAAAATCGCCCAACAATGGACATGAAAATTGAGGCGATATGAAAAACGAGGCAAAAATGCAACATGTTTCCCGAGGCATGTATGTGATAGATACACATACATGCCTTGCACATGTACACTAGTATGTACAAGTGTTTTAAATTGATGATGTTGCTTATTTGATCTGGATGTATGAATACTGTATTATAACCCTTATATTGTAAATTACTATAACTTTGGGACAAAGTTTCTTGAAGGGTGAGTGTATGTAGAAACCCAATTTGGTTAAATAATGATCATATTCTATTAAGGTAAATAAAATTAAATAATGAAATAATTTAATTTTAATCATTTTATTATTTATTGTTTTGAATTAAGTAATGTAACAAAAGGGAGGGGATTATTTTTTTGTACTAAAGGTAGGTGAAATAATTAATGAAACGATAAGGCATATGGGAATTGAATGAGGGGGGGGATTTGAGAGAGGAAGATAAGAGAGAGGGGGTTGGAATTTGGGAGGGATATTTTGGAGAGGGAGAAGGAGAAACCATGAGAGGGTAAAGGAGAAACCAGGGGAGGAGGAAGGGATCACAAATTTGGAGAGAAGGGAGGATGAAAAATATCTTTGTGGGTTTTTACTAGTGGACTGGTGTTGCTGGGATTTTGGGCACTGGGGCGAGGAAATATAATTTCCTAGAGCTATGGGGTCATAGAGGCTCTGTTCTTAGATGGATGGGAGGATTTAGTTTCAGGCAGGGTTCATGATTTAGTTTAAGGCAGGATTCAGTTTCAGTTTCAGAAAAGATAAAGGGGACTACCCTCTTCCTCTAGAGGTAATCCTCAATTATTGTTGTGTTATTTCAATATTGTTGTGTTATTTAAAGTATTATTGTTGTGTTATTTTAAATTCAAGTTACGACATTTATTTGTATGCTATGTGAATACTTAAATAAAATTGATCAACCCTTTAATTATGCATGCAAAAAGAAAAGTAAAGGAAAATTTTACATTTTTTCTTTGCAAAAAAAAATCATAAATCAACCAGAAATAGAAGTTCTCTTCCATGTTTTAACATATTTATAAACAAAAATTACAACTTTACTTTAATTTATTAAACCAAAATAAAGGCTTTACACCTTTGATTCAATAGCACTTGAAGAGATCATAAAAATAGGAGCTTTGTTCATTGTAGTAAATGATGAAGGTAGGGTAAATGTATGGTAGGGTAAATGTATCCATCAATGATGAATCATTGAACATTCCCACACCAACACTATCATATGCTCTTGTAGAACCATTGAAAAATGGAATGTTCTGGTCAATGGAATGTTCATACCATTTTTATCTCTATAATAAATAATGCATTATACCAATTGATCGATAGTCACTACTTCCCTTGATGAGGAAAGAAGAGAACTATAAAGAGAAATGATAATACAATTGTCATTGCATAGAACCAACTATGCCCCCACAAAATATTGTAATAGAAGAGGGTGTCAACTACCTTGACCTCAACTGAGATAGTATTTCCACCTAACTCTACAATAAAGGTGACAATAATTCCACGAGGCTTAAAAATGTGACCATCAAATTATTTTAACACGATGTTTGAATGCACAATCTCTAGAGAAACCAAGGCTCCCCAACATGAAAAAGACATAATAAAAGTGGAGATTTCCTCATCAACAATTGTTTGGAAGATATTAATCCCATGCGAAACTACTTGAATTTGAAAATAAAATTGGTGGGGGAGCCTAATTCTACTTTCCATAATGTTGTAATTATGGGTAGTGTAACACACCCGAACCATAAATACCCTTTCTAGGGATGGGGCATCAAATGTTTTCTTTTGGTTGCTTCATTTCCGGTCCCTTACTAAGAAAAACCCTCTTATTCTACTCCCTCGAAGTTTACATTTCCCACTACATGCTTAAACCGAATAGTGGGGTCCTCCTCACGACCTTAGGATGAAAAATGGGAGCTAAGAGTCTTCTTAGTGAAGGTTTAGGCACTTCAAAACTATTGTACTTTGGGATTTCCAATAGTGTTGTCGAATTCCTAGATCACTGAATAACAGAGGGAATCAACGGTCTACATCCTCTGCCAAGATCCTACGGTTGAAAAGGGGGGATTCACAAATATTTCCCACTCCACCACGTGATAATCACATAGTGACAAACTGGTAAAGTTACGAAGGGACTCGAGATTTCTCCACGTGGCCTTGGCCATTCAACGATCGTCATTCTATGTTGGATGTCGGCATTTGGTGATTGACGATCGATGTTGAGTGTTCATCATTAGACAATCGATGATCGATGTTGAGTGTTCATCATTAGACAATCGATGATCGATGTTGAACGTTTCTCCACTACACTACACCCCAAATCTCTCGAACTCCTGAAGTCCCAGACGCATCACCAACCACGCCGTCCAGGAAGGCACAAACCAAGAGATGATAGGGGATGAGGGCTAGGGGTGACACATGTCCTCATTAGGGGGCGAAAAATGTCATGCTCTATTAGGCATAAGGGGTCTGTGAATTGTCCATATTAGGGTGACACATGGAACGAGTAATGTGGGTCCACATCACATCGAATGATGTCATCATGCCACATCTTCTTAGACTGGTAACTATCCAACCCTTCGATCTCATAGTCAGTAGGAGTCCACGCGGATCCAGAAGACTCTCATTACTTCGCAGCTCCAGAATTCAGAGCTTACCAAATCCTCACATTGTGAATTCCCTAAAGATCCAAGTCTCTGGACTCTCCAATCTGGTGCCAAGTGTCCTCATCCTACCAACAACCGAGATTCATTTCAATTTTTGGCATTCACGACTTCAAAGGTTTTCACATTTCATAGCTTCTTGGCCAGGATCCTTCAAAGCACTAAGTATCCGGACTATATGATCACTTGCCACATTCCCTCTCATCCAATGGCTCTAATTCAATGGACAACCTTAGATAGGGGACAAGCATGGGCCACGTGTTGCTCCATGATGCATTCCTGGTTGGTTGGGAAGTCAAGGGTGGATTCCTCAGATTGACGACTGAGAGGGATCCTGAAGGATCCGAGGATCGACGGTCCACATCACTTCATAAGTTCTACATTGAGGAGTTTAGAGTGTATCTCCTGAATTCCTCTCCGGACCACACCTAATATATTTCCACATGTACCTAACATCCACGACCAGGATTTACTCTGACTTGTAGAGCTCTAGGGAAACACATGCGTCCTTATACTGTTGAATACCTGAACTTCCAGATAGCCGTTGATTTATGGACACGTTTCCCTCCACTTTCAACAATCCATATTACTTCACAACTCCAACATTTGGGAGTTTCAGCGCTATACCAATCCTATTCTCCCAAAGTGGAACCTCGTCGAAGCACTTAATGCTACCCTTCCTAAGTTCAATCTAAAAGATGAGAGGGATCTCCACTGTATCCCCAGATTGATTCCCCCCATTGATTCATGACTTCGGCCTTTGATTTCTTTTGAGGATTGTGGGGTCATATGTCCCGAAGTCCCAAAGCCGAAAGAGCTAGCTCCTTTCAAACTAGCACAGGGTTCCCAAGCCCTGGTCACATGGGTCCTTTGGGAAATATTATGGGATAAGCACTAATATTTTTAGAAGCAAATGGGTTAAGGACATGGGCATGATCCCTTGGTCATATGGGTGGACAGTTTGAAGGGAACACCCTTCTTCCTTCAATTTGAACTTGACATTCCCACTAAGGTAAACTTCAAAGGGTTGGCAGGACTTAGACATTTCATTCAATCCTACCCCGAATCTCCTGCGGATTCACATCCCATGACTCTCTAGTAGCTAAAATGAGATAATTCAAAGATCATATAGATACAACAGTTTACTTAAGAAAATGATCATTTCTAATAACTTTTCAAATACTGAAATACTTAACCATAAACACAGGCATTCCATCATCGCATCCAATATATATACATAGAGTATGATAATACTTATCAGCAATGGAAAATGTGAAGCGGCTACCGAAAGGGGTGTATGTTTCCTCCCAACCATAGGAACAACCACTCCTAACGGATTTACCACTGGCCACCCCCAAGCTAGACCATGATCCTCTGAGATATATTCTTTCTCCTTGCTCTATGGCAGTTAGGGATGAAGGTTACTCTCCTCCTCCCACAAGAAATCGACCACTAGTTTTCCCTACTCCAAGAAAGGAGGTCTACACAAGTACTTCCTTAGTCACTCGCCAGCCTCGTTTATCATCTTGTAGCCAAACCCTTCCCATGGATTCTTTCAGTAAAAAATGAGCTTACTTCTCAGCTCTTCTCACTATTCTATATTCGAAAACATGCTTCTCTTCTCTTCTCGATATTGTTCTCTCTACTCTTATATCTTGCATATTTGTCTCTTTCCCCCCCAAATTACCTCCTTTCTTTCCTTGCTCAGTAAGGTTGTGTGAGTCTGAATACCAATTCATGGTCAGGACTGGAATCCTTATAGATGGGTACCCTGGCCCCTCCTCATTAACTATTGAGGATGGCCTTCTAACTACCAACCTCACTGGTAATTCATTTCTGGGTCAGAGGACTGTTGAGCAATTACACCCAGTAGGTACTGGTTTGGTGAGGGTCATCTCAACCACTCTTGGTTTCCCCTCACCATCTCTCTCATAACATCCATGGTCTATCTTGGAAAACTCCCCCCTTTCAACAATTTTGAAACACATATCCAAATTTATATTAATAACAAAAAATTCATACATTGGCCCTTTTATACAAAGGTTCATCAAATCAAACATTCACACATATTTAGTCCGCCATAGTCTCTTGGCCAGTTATAGTTATATTTAAAAAATGGGGGAAACATGGGTATTACAATCGCCTCCCCCTTAAAAGAACATCGTCCTCGATGTTCTATCTACCGATGTGCTGTATATGTACATAGGTAAAAAAAAATGGATATGCATGTCTCATGGCATCCTCCATTTCCTATGTAGCCTCATCTGGGCCAAAGTGTTTCCACTGCACCTTGACCTGTGTAATGGTTCTATTCCTGAGTGGCGTTTCCTTCCTGTCTATTATGCATTGAGGTTTTGGCAGGAATTCTCCCTTGGGTTCTACCTGAATCACATACTAGTAAATAATATGATTAGAATCATGTACATACTTCTTTAATAAAGAAACATGGAAAACATTATGTGCCTTGACTATGAGAGGAAGTGCTAGCCGATAAGCTACTGGTCCCACTCTATCCAAAACTTCAAAGGGTCCACAATATCGAGGTGCCAGCTTGGCACAAGCTCCCATCCTCAAAGAGATTTTCCTGGGTCTAACTCGGAGATACACATGATCCCCTTATTTGAACTCTCTAGGAGTCCTTTTCAGGTCTGCATAGCTCTTTTGTCTATCCTGGGCTATCTTTAGATCTTTTCTGATCTGAATTACTTGATGTTTCATTTCCTTTAGCATATCTAGCCTAATTGTAACTCTGTCTACTGGGTTGTTCCAATTGATTGGAATGTTGCATTTCCTTCCATAGAGGGATTCAAAATGGCTCATTTTTAATGACTCTTGATAGCCATTGCTGTAGGCAAATTCTACTAGTGGTAGGTAGTCCTCCCACTTCTTGGGATGATGCATTGCATGCAGCCTCAACATGTCTTCTAATACTTCATTTACCCTCTCTGTCTTCCCATTAGTTTGAGGGTGATAGGTTGTACTAAAGAGAAATTTGTTTTCAAAGCCAACAAAGAGAGATTTTCAAAATTTTGAAGTAAACATTGTGTCTCTGTTGGATATAATTTCCTTAGGCATGCCATGCAGTCTGAATATCTCTTTCATGAAAATGATGGAAATATCTATTTCCTTGTAAGTTGACTTGATGGGTATGAAGTGAGCATCCTTGCTTAGTTTTTCCACAACTACCATGATGGCATCGTTCTGTTTGGTTGATCTTGGTAATCCTGTGATGAAATCCATGGAGATGGTTTCCCATTTCCATTCAGGAATTGGTAGGGGCTGCAACAACCCTGTTGGGTTCCGGTGCTCCGATTTGACTCGCTAAGATTATAAACACTTAGCTAAGTAATCAACTATGTCCTTTTTTAGTATGTGCCAATAAAATAGTTTCCTAGTGGTCGTGATCATTTTCTGATAACCAGGATGACCAATATATGTTATTTTGTGTAGGTCATCCATTATGAGCCTCTTCAAGTCATCATAATTTGGAATATACAATCTTCCCTTGTAAGTCAACATGCCATCATTAAGCATCTCATAACCTTCGTACTTCAACTCTATGGGTTCTTGCTTTAGGTATGCTGTCACGGTCTTGAAAAATGCATCTGTTTCTTGTGCACTTCTGAATATTTATTTGATGTCTGATTCAATGGTGCTTACAACTGCCAATTGAACCACTTTCATACTTCTACTAAGGGCATCAACCACCCTATTCTCCTTTCCTTTGATATGTTTGATTTCAAAATCAAACTCACTAAGGAGAGCCGTCGACCTAGCTTGTCTCACATTGAGTTTTGGCTGGTCAAACAAATACCTGAATCCACTATGGTTTGTCATAAGTACAAATATTCTACCTAAGAGGTAATGCCTCCACATTTTTAAATCATGCACTATGGCAGCCAATTCCATATCGTGGGTCACATAATTGACTTCATGCTCATTCGATTTCCTGGATTTGTAGAAAATTACATGTCCTTCTTACATAAGGAATCCTTCGAGTCCTTCCTTGTAGGCATATGTACACACATGGAAGTCCTTTTTTGGGTCTGCAATCTTCAGTACATGCACATTGGTTAGAAGGTATTTCATCTCTTGAAATCTTTCTTCACATTCTGATGTCCAAATGAATTTAACCCCCTTTTTCTGAAGGGAGGTGATTGAGCAACCAATCTTGGAGAATCCCTTTATGAACCTCCTATAGTATCCTGCTAGGCCCATAAATGATCTGATATCAGACACATCCTTTGGGGTAGGCCAATCCATGATGGATTTAATCTTGTCAGGATCAACTGCCACTCCTTCCTAAGAGATAACATGGCCTAAGTAATGGAATTGTTTCTGGAAAAAGTCACACTTACTAAGATTAGGATAGAGATGATGTTCTATTAGTACTTGGAGTACTAGCTTTAGATGTTCTTCATTCTCTTCCATATTCTTGGAATAGATTAGAATATCATCAATGAAAACCAACACAAACCTATCAAAGAAATTTCTGAATACGTTATTCATTAAGCACATAAAAGTGGCTGGTGCATTGGTAAGCCCAAATGACACCACCACAAATTCATAGTGACCATATCTTGTCCTAAAGTCTGTCTTGTGGATGTATTCATCTTTAATTCGGACCCGATGGTATCCAAACCTCAAATCAATCTTGGATAATATTGTAGAACCCCTTAATTGGTCAAACAAGTCATTGATCCTTGGCAAGGGATACTTATTCTTGATGGTCATCTTATTGCATTGTCTATAATCTATGCACATTATGAGTGTGACATATTTATTTTTCACAGACAAGGTTGGTGCTCCCCATGGAGACACACTAGGCCGAATGTAGCCTTTGTCCCACATTTCGTTTAATTGTAATTTGAGCTCGACTAGCTCTGGTGTACTCATTCTATAGGGTGTTCTAGACACTGGTACTCCTGGTACAAGTTCTATTGAAAAGTCAATATCCCTTCTTGGAGGTAGAAATGGTACCTCTTATAGGAATACATTTTTAAATTCTCTTAATATGGGATGGTCCTCTAGGCTGGGTTTGTCATTCTCAATAGAGTTTAGTACTTGTATTTCATACAAGGGACATCCCTTTTTGCATTAATTCTTCACTTGGAGGGCTGATATTTGTTTCATTGAGACATGATTTTGAATCCCTTGTAGGGTTACCCTTCTTCCTTCTTCATTTTCTGATCCAAGTGGATATTGGTGACCACCCAGATGTTCCGACTAGCTCCTCTTTTCAGTTTTTAATGCAAGACGTTCTTCTGTACTTATTTATAATTGTGGGTTCTACACTTTTGGGGCTATTTGAATCCCTACACATCTTCCAGGTGGATATTCCTGGCCTCCCATCTAATCCAATTGGCTTATTTTGTATGTTTTCATATCAACACATCTCGCTGTACTTATAGGGCTATTTTGGGGCGCTAAATAGTTTTTTTTGGCTCGCTAAATTCAAATTGTAGATAGAGTCAGAGTTTTGTGGTGTAATGCGTAGTTCTCAAAAAAACCTTTCCAATGGGCTATCACGCGCCTAAAAGGGATATCATATGCAAAAGTTACAACCCCGGGAAGTTAATGTACTAACTTACCCAAACGAGGCCCACATGAATTTTGGCGTTTCATCTCCTAGGGTTAGGTTTTTGGATGTCTAGGGTTTTGGCATTCATGTTTATCATAAAAATGCCTTCAGAGCCTCATTGTAATCATATTCTAGTGTTCTTGCAACTTCGACATCCGTGTCTCTGGTGTTAAATAACCTCGATCTGTTCTTCTGTTCTTCAATCAAGTGTGCGATCCTTCTAGTCATGAATTATTTTAACTCTTGCTTCTTCTGCTCTAAAACTTCTTCTTCTTCTTACCTTCTGGCCTGATTTGTTTCAATCCAAGGTTTTTGTAATAACATGGTAAATGGGTCACTGTTCTCAATAAATCTAATAATCTCAAAATCTTCCTCTGTCGAAGTTCCATTGACATTCATAGGTATCCGGGTGAGATTTCCACATAGGTTTATCAACTTTCCTTTGAATAGTCCTATTCCTCCTAAGGAAGGAATCATAGCAGGCCTCCCTATAGCTTCCCAATTTCTCTCTGTCATGATATTCACATGTGTTTCCTCATCTAGAACACAGTCAATGTTGAAGTCTCTTATTCTTGCATCAAGGCATTCTTTTTCTTTGAAGATCTCTGATAATTTGACATGTCAGTGGTCATTCAGGGTTTCTTTCATTTGTAGCAATGCTTTCTCTAATTCTTTTTGGGATTCTTTCATAATCTTAGTTTCTATATTTGCCTTAGGGTTTTCTTGTCTCATGTTCATTTATTCAAGCTTAGCAATCATTCTAGGGCAATCCAATACTTCATGATCCATAGCTTTGCAACAAAGACAACTAGGTCTTCTCCCAAGGCATTACTTAGCAATATGTCCTAGTTTTCTGCAACTATAACAGAGGGTTAATCCTCTATTTCTTTTAAATGATCCCCAACCTTTCCTATTCTGCGCGCTAGGATCATGGTAACTAACCTGCAAAAAATTCTTTCTAGGGTCCTGTAAACACTTATTAGTCCAAATATTCTTTCTATGCATAGGTATACCATATTTTTCACTATTCTTATAAGATCTATGCATATCAAATCTTCTTTCATATATTAATACCCTAGTTTTCAAGTTAGGATATAATCTATCAAACATACCTAGATCCATACTGTCGAAACAAAAATTTCCACTTATCTTACTTCTATAGAGCACAAAGCTTTCAGATCTAGAACTTTTCAATATTCTTACCTTTATCAGAGCACAGAGCTTTCAGATCTTACCCCTTTTAATAAAAAGGTCTCACTTTTACTTTTCTCAGATCAAAAAACTTTCAGATCTTACCTCTTTTCTTCAGATTAGACTTATTTTCTTTAGCACAGAGGTTGTCAAACTAAGTAGAGTATTGTGCACTAGAGAAATAGATCTACACACAGAGCTTTCACTATTTTAGGTCGAATCTTTGCACATAGATTCTTCTTCCTCAGTTCCCAGCAATCACAATTTCAGGTCCTGACAACGGAACCATATGTTGGCACAGGGGCAGACCCAGGGTTCAATGCTACAACAATGCACCAACAAAAACCCACTACCGACCTTTTTGGCAACACCTGTGAAGAACATGAAGTCTCACTTGAGGTAGAGGTAGGGGTGGTTGCAGGACTCAGGTGTATGCAACCTTATATGGGGCACATATCTATGATTATAATAATTAATAGAGCACTTAGCATCGTTAGTTCATCATTGTTTAACCAATATCTACTCCGCAGAGAAAACAAAGCATCACAACATTCACCCTGATCTAATGTAATTAAGCATTTAGCATAAATAAATGAATAAGATCTAGTAGATTCAAGCACTAAACACATTCACCTATATCATATCTAACATCCAGATTCATCATAAGCACAAAGCATAAACATATCTATCTATCTGTCTATATCAAGCACTTAGCAAATAAAACATAAATACATTGGAACATCACACATAGTAGAATAAAATAGTATTTACGTGGTTCACCCCCACCCTAGGGCTACGTCCACCAACTCTTCTTCTTTATTAGCTTAAATCAGTGATCTACATGCACAGAGCCACCAAAAACCCTACTTCGCATAGGACAGGAGATCTATGCACACCTCACCAGATCCTCCTTCCCTGAGCTAGGTCTAGCACAAAGCCTTTCACAGTCTATTACAACCACTTGCACTTAGCTCTACAAGTTTCTAACAATATGCACATAGCATCTACAAATCATACTTGCACTTAACACTTATCTTGTTGGCCTCACATCACATAGATGCCTATTCCCCCCATCTTTACATTGCCTAGACATCCATTTATACTTTACAAAATAGGCCTAAACATGGGTAGACCCATGGGCCGACATCCCATACCCATTACATATTCCCAAATCCCAAAAAGGACCCAAAAAGGGGCCGAGATCCCGCGATCTCTGCTTCATCTTACGCTCTGTCTTCGACAGGCTGTCGAAGTCCCAAAATAGGCCAACTTGACCAAGGATCTCCCCAAAACTTGGTTAAGGGCTAATAATCCCCCAACACTCACTTGTGACTCATCCTAAGTCACTCTAGTCTAACTAGTTCTGCTTCAAACGCCTTGAGCTTGGCTCGTGCTACTTCGACTTGCTACTGTGCTACGACCTCCTGTTCAAGGAACTCTTAGATGGCTGTACTATTGATAGGTCCTTCTAGATGCTTTTCAACTGTAGTGACAACCTGATCTAGCTCTGCTCCTTGGCCTTCTACCTCTGTAAAAAATTGATAAGCCTTGTCTTGTACGGGTTGGAGCCTCTGAGTTATGTCCATAAATATGCTCTGGTTAGTATGTATTTTCTACTGTGCAGTGTGTTTCTCTTGGGAGCGCTTCATTCTTTCCACATCTGACATGGACTTTAGTTGCGCCTGTATCTTTTCAGCTTGATACTTTGCCTCTTGGAGTTGCAACTCCAGTGCCTTCAATTTTGGGTTCTCCGTGAATTTTTCATAGGTCTGGGCACTATGATCGATAAGTTTCTTGCATTCCAGGGTAAGAGCCTTTAGCCGTTCAACTGCGCTCTGGGTGGTTGCTTCTATTTGGTCTCTTACATCTTGTGGGGTCTCAGGTACAGTGTGTAGCTCCAAATCGGTTATGCGTTGCTATAGTTGCTGGATGGCTTCTGCGAGTTGGTTCACCTGTTGTGTAACTCAGTCTTCTGCCTTGATTTCTAAAACTGTCACAGAGCGAAGTGCTCTATTGACCGCCTCTTTTACTTTGAGTTTCTTCGTGAGCAACTATTCCTTTTCTTGCTGTAGCTTTTCTTTTTCTTCATCAAACTTTGTTTGGAGGGAAAGATTTTCCTGTTCTGTAGCACTGTGTTGCTCAACAAGTACTCCTTGTACTTGTGTCAAAGCCTAGGTGGCGTGCTGAGTTTCTTGCTATGATCGTCGAAGGCGAGCTTTGATTGTATCGGCTAGGTGGTGGAGTTGAGATGGCTCATCTCCCAATTCTGGTTCTCTCGGCGCAGTGGAGACTGCGTGAATGGACTGTAGGGCCTGCTATACCCCTCTAAGTTCAGCCTCAATTCGATCATACATATCTTCTTTCTTTGCTTCTTGTTTCTCTACTATTTCTAGCGAAGCATCTTGCATGGCTGCTATGAGGAATTCAAAGTCATTGGAAGTGAGAACGGTCTACATATTGGTCATGGTGGCCTTCAATTTATTCTGGGAGGAAGGTTTCAGAGGTGAACCTTTCCTTTTCTTCAGGGGTTCAACCTCATCTCATTGCTTATATTCAACTTCCTTGTCATTCAACTCTTCGCCATCACCTCCTTGCTCTAGTGATATGGAAGCAATATTTATGGATGTGTTGTCTATCTCTTGGACCTCTTTGGTCTTCTTTGTTCTGCTAGGTCCGGGTGTATCCTGTGCAGTTTCTGGGCTGCCAATGTCAGATATCTCTATAGGGTCTATTGGAATAAGGACGTTTGCTGACCAGTCCTTTGTGATCTCCTCCAAGTCCTCCTCCGTCAGCTTATAGTAGGACTGAAGCTGTTGCTTTTGTTTGTTAGCGCGCGCTGTGATGTAAATAAAATTCTGATCTGTGCTAAACTTCATCAAAGGCCGAAACTGGTGTAGAGTGTTTGGAGTCATGCGAGGCTCGGATTGTATGGATATCTTCAGCTGATTGTAGTAGGTATGGAAAACAACATTTGACTACCACTCTTTATTCATGTCGCTCGAGTACCATAGTGTACTGAAATTCACGGCCAATGGTTCAAAAGGCACGATGTCCGGGAAGGTTGTACCTTCCGGTGTCTTCCAGGCAATAAAATATATAAGGATTAAGAGCTAGCTGAAATGAAATTCATATCCTTGATCTTGTGCTTCTTTGCAGTTGAGTTCCAACTGGTTCACCAGGTACTTCACCCAGTGCATTTGAAGGCCTTCCGTGCACTTCCCTGCAAGGTCAACTACAAAACCGGTGACTTGGATAGGGCGGTTCTTTCATAATAACTTCCCTGCAATCAGTTGACAAGTGAGGCACACTGTGCCACTCTAGATAGAATCTACTTTGTAGCCTCACGTGCCCATCTCGCCATTGCCATAAGTGTGCTTGATCTTTTGTGCTAGAGCGTGATCCATGGATTTTCTGGGGTAAAACTCTTATGGATCAGGTCCTTGCATACTCAAGCCTGTGATCCAATTGATCAGTGTCGGATCAACTATTATACGACAGTTTAGCCACAAATAACTGCCATGGTAACAAGACAATAGTAGCTTGACACATGCATTCACCTCCTGGTGTCGTCCGAAGTGAGGAATATTCATGATGTTCAACATGGTGGACTGTGCGAGCTTCATAGTCCATGACTGGGGGATTATCTTTGAATTCTTCCCCTTAGTTCTGGTCATCTACTTATGTGGGGAGAGAATGTTATAGACTTTGCGATCTCCAAGGTTGAAGTCACTAAACTTCAACACTACAATATTATCTTGGTCTGCTCGAATTGCACGTATCCCCTTCGGGAGGTACGCCGTAACTAAGGTGTATTCGAAATCTCTGGGCACACTGTCTCTATTTACTGCGCCACTCAGAGGTGGAATATAGGTGGGTAATATACTCAGGATCAATTTGGCATTCAATAGATCATCCCTGTGCTTGGTTTTCTTTTCATCTGATGGCTGGGATGGTCTGGCTGCGTGAGCAGTGGATGGAGAAGCTGGCAGTCCTCTCATCGACGATGCTTGTACACCTATAGACATCGACATGAATCTTTCATTCATGAGGTCGATCAGAACTTCTTCAACAAATTTCTCGGTAGCGCTCAACTCGTTGGACATACACACTTAGGGTTAACAATATCGGGTTTGGAGGGTAACTTAGACACTACAATAGGATAGAGTACAATGACCACTGTGTAAAATCAACAAGTCTGCGAGCTCAAATTCACGATTGGCAAAAGTGTTCTTAGTGCATGGCGCGACATGATAAATAGGTAACTCGGCAACGAGTCGCTTGCAACGGGTATGAAGCCTTCATTAATTATGTTCTTTCCGTTATGGCGCGGTACCAACGGTCAGATGATGAAATGTCTTTCCATAAATGTATTTCTGCCCGTTCGACGCGTTG
Organism: Picea engelmannii; assembly: GCA_009831015.1. Taxonomy (NCBI): domain Eukaryota; kingdom Viridiplantae; phylum Streptophyta; class Pinopsida; order Pinales; family Pinaceae; genus Picea; species Picea engelmannii. The sequence continues at coordinate 18,237 of ML818262.1, read as the reverse complement.
GTCTAATGGTTATAATGTCCCCAACGACTATATTGGTTCGTCATGGCGAAGTGCCATGTGTCATTGTTCTGATATCTCGATGAAGATGCAATTTTTCAAATTTTCCATCTGCATGGTTGCCTCTGGAACCTTCTGCAACTTATCGATCTTATCTCTCTTCTTACTTAGCTTTCTAGCCTTCTTCCCAGTGAGCTTCGTCTCAGCATGCCTTTTTTCATTCTGATTCTCATCTTCTTTTGGTATAGTTACTTCACGATGTTGAGATTCTTTCCAAAGATTCGAGGGTGATCCTTCTTATTTATCTGGAATAGGTACTTCAATATTCTATGGGTCTTCTAGTGTTCTGGAAACATCAACATTCAGGTCTCTGGTATTAAATAGCTTCGATCTATTCTTCTATTCTTCAATCAAGTGTGCGATCCTTCTAGTCATGAATTCTTTTAACTCTTGCTTCTTCTGCTCTAAAACTTCTTCTTCTCCTTGCCTTCTGGCCCGATATCTTTCAATCCAAGGTTTTCCTAATATCATGGTAAATGGGGCACTGTTCTCAATAAATACAATAATCTCAAAATCTTCCTCTGTTGAAGTTCCATTGACATTCATAGGTATCTGGGTGAGCTTTCCACATAGGTTTATCAACTTTCCTTTGAATAGTCCTATTCCTTCTAAGGAAGGAATCATAGCAGGCCTCCCTATAGCTTCCCAAGTTCTCTCTGTCATGATATTCAACTATGTTTCCTCATCTAGAACACAGTCAATGTTGAAGTCTCCTATTCTTGCTTCAAGGCATTTGTTTTCTTTGAATATCTCTGATAATCTGACATGTCGGTGGTCATTCATGGTTTCTTTCATCTGTAGCAATGCTTTCTCTGATTCTTTATAGGATTCTGTCATAATCTTAGTTTCTGGATATGCCTTAGGGTTTTCTTGTCTCATTTCATTTCTTCAAGCTTAGCAATCATTCAAGGGTAATCCAACACTTCATGATCCATAGCTTTGCAACACAGACAACTAGGTCTTCTCCCAGGGAATTCCTTAGCAAGATGTCCTGGTTTTCTACAACTGTAATAGAGGGTTAATCCTCTCTTTATTTTAAATGATCCCCAACCTTTCCTGTTCTGCACGCTAGGATCATGGCAGCTAACGTGCAAAAATTTCTTTCTAGGGTCCTGCATACACTTATTAGTCCAAACATTCTTTCTATGCATAAGTATAACATATTTTTCACTATTCTTATCAGATCTAACCATATCAAATCTTCTTTCATCCATTAATACCCTAGTTTTCAAGTTAGGATATAATATATCAAACATACCTAGATCCATACTGTTGAAACAAAAAATTCCACTTATCTTACTTCTATAGAGCACAATCCTTTCAGATATAGAACTTTTCAATATTCTTACCTTTATCAGAGCACAAAGCTTTCAGATCTTACCTCTTTTAACAAAAAAGTCTCACTTTTACTTTTCGCAGAGCACAAAGCTTTCAGATCTTACCTCTTTTTTTTAGATCAAACTTCTTTTCCTTAACACAGAGGTTGTCAAACTAAGTAGAGTACTGCGCACTAGAGCAATAGATCTACACATAAAGCTTTCACTATTTCAGGTCGGATCTTTGCACAAAGATTCTTCTTCCTCATTTCCCAGCAATCATAGTTTCAGGTCCCAACAACATAACCATTTGCTGGCACAGGGGTAGACCCAGGGTTCAATGCTAGAACGATGCACCAACAAAACCCTAACTACCGACCCTTTTGGTAACACCTGCAAAGCAGATGAAGTCTCACCCGAGGTAGAGGCAGGGGTGGTTGCAAGACTCAGATGTCTCCAACCTTAGTTAGGACATAGATCTATGATTATAATAATTAATAGAGCACTTAACATCGTTAGTTCATCATTGTTTAACCAATATCTACTCTGCAGAGAAAACAGATCATCACATCATTCACCCTGATCTAATGTAATTAAACACTTAGCATAAAGAACTGGATAGATCTAGAAGATTCGAACACTAAGCACATTCACCTATATCAGATCTAACATCCAGATTCATCATAATCACAAAGCATAAACATATCTATCTATCTATCTATATCAAGAACTTAGAAAATAACACATAAATACATCATAACATTGCACATAGTAGAATAATACAGTATTTACGTGCTTCACCCCCACCCTAGGGATACGTCCACCAAATCTTCTTATTTATTATCTTAAATCATTCATCTACATGCACATATCCACCAAAAACCCTACTCCCCATAGGATAGGAGATCTGCGCCCATCTCGCCAGGTCCTCCTTCCCCGAGCTAGGTCTAGCACAAATCCTTTCGCAGTCTGTTACAACCACTTGCACTTAGCTCTACAAGTTTCTCACAATATACATAGAGCATCTACAAATCATACTTTCACTTAGCACTTAGCTTGTTGGCCTCACATCACATAGATGCATATTCCCCCTGTCTTTACATTTCCTATACATCTATTTATAATTTACAAAATAGGCTTAAACATGGGTAAATGCATGGGCTGACATCCCATACCCATTACATATTCCCAAATCCCAAAAAGGACCCAAAAAGGGGCTGAGATCCCATGATCTCTGCTTCGTCTTGCGCTCCGTCTTCGACCGGCTGTCGAAGTCCCAAAATAGGTCAACTTGACCAAGGATGTCCCAAAAACTTTGTCAAGGGCCAACAATAGAAATCAAGTATTGCTGTATTTCTCTGTTTTTGGCAATTTTTATGAGTGTTTCATTGTAATATCTCTGCTTTCATTTTGTTATGAAAATAATCCAGATCAGTGGTATTAGAGCAGGCTGCTCTTGATCGTTTTTCAGTTCATGTCCCTGATGAGGTCCGAGTATAGCCTGTTGGGTCTTGAGTTTGTATCTCTTGAGGACAATCACTCTCGCACGCCCAAGAAACCCTTGATGGTGGTAGAAAAGAAAAACAATAGAGCATAAGATTCTATTAACCTATTGCTTGAGCAAGCTCTTGGGCGACAGAGGGACGAAATGATGGAGAATTTTTCACACATACTCCAATGTCTGCTGATAGCAATAGGCACATCTTCGTCAGATGACCATTTTGGAGGAGCCTCTCCCTTCAAGGTAGACGTTAATTTTGATATTCCCATATTTGAAGGTCAGATAGATGTAGATGCCCTAGAAAAATGGTTAAATCTATTAGAAGGTTATTTCTCTGTTCAAAATTTCTTCGACATGGAAAATATCACCTTCGCACTCCTCAAGGATCTCCCCCATCTCAAACATTAGTGGGAAACTTACTGGGATAAAAGTTCCACAAAGTAATCTGGAATATATGGGGCTGAGCCCGCTTGAGATTTTTTTGTGGATTCGATCAAAGAACAATACTATCCCGTTGATAACTATGAAGACCAGTACATGAGATGGAGCACACTGCGACAAGAGAAGAGCCAAACAATGCCATAGTTCACAAATGCTTTCCATACCTTGAACACCAAGTTGGGTATCAAAGAATCTGAGCGACATATGGTTATGAAATACCGTGGGGCTCTACATAGGTACATCCAAATTGAAATGGATTTCCTAAACATCTCATCAATGGGAGATGCCTATCGATATGCTGTCAAAATCGAGTAGAAATTTAGGCACTAGAATGAATGGGAATTTGGGTCTACAAATATGTAACAACCAAAGCACGGTAAATATGGCCCTAACCAACAACCTCTAGAAAACCAGTCCAAGACACAGGACAAAAAGGGTAAAGTAAAGGAAAATATTGACACTGGGAAGTGGTGTGACTTCCACAAAATCCCCTGGCACAACACTGATGAATTTCACTCAAAACAATCATTTTTGGCCGAGGTCAAAGACACCGAGCCAAAACCTGATTCAGAATCCGATCCAGAAAATATTGAAAATAGACAAATCATCGATGTAGACCCCACTGCTACTATCACGACCAAAACAATTCAACCAGAAGAACCAGTGGATCCTGAAGAGGGGGAGTGCCTCTTCCATTCACATATGTGGGTGAAAGGGACCCCATTTAATTTCGTTGTTGATAACAATAGCCAAAAGAACCTCATCTCAGCTAAGGTCGTCAAACATTTGGGGTTGTCGACAACACACCCACAACCATACAACATCGAGTGGCTTCACCAAGGACGAGATCTTCGCGTCAACAATGTCGCCTATTCTATGGTATCCATCCCTTCAAGGATGAGGTAGTATGTGATATTTCCCATCTTGATTTCTATGATGTGGTTTTGGGCCAACCATATATGTGGAAACTTCATGATGTCTATGAGTCTAGACCCCGTAGTGTCATTATTACTCCGGGAGGTCAACCCTACAAGATACCAGAGGTAGTTTCGACTACTACTCCACCAAAATAACACCGTAAGGTAATCTCTCATACTGCAAAATTCATCCTCTTCACAATTTGTTCAAAGGATGCACATAAGACCACTACAACCACTGTAGCCTCAACACTTCCTATCCAACAAAAACAGATTGTTGGAGAGACAAAAGATATTGTTTCTTCACCTACAATGGTGCCTACACAATGCACCATCCAACCTAGAGACAACAAGTTGGTGGAACATATTCAACCCCTCTAGCAACAGGTTTGTGACAGTCTTCCACAAGCCAATAAGCACAACTTATATAACAAGGCACACAAATCACCAAGATTCAGATTCATAAAATGATTTCGCCTATTCCATGGACACTTAATGCAATGGAGACCATTGCTTCATAATGGGGAGGATTGATCCAGGTGGATATTGGTGGCAACCCACCTATTCCAGCTGGCTCCTCTTTTCAATTTTTAGTGCATCACGTTCTTCTGTACTTCTTTGTAATTGTGGGTTCTGCACTTACATGGATATATGAATCCCTACACATATTCCAGGTGCATGTTGGTGGCTTCCCATCTAATCCAACTGGCTTATTTTGTATGTTTTCATATCAACACATCTTGCTGTACTTCTAGGGCCATTTTGGGGCCCTAAATAATGTTTTTTTGGCTTGCCACATTCAAAATGTAGACAGATTCAGATTTTGACGACATAATGTGTAGTTCTCGAGAATAAATTTCCAACAGACTATCATGCTCCTAAAACAGAGATCGTATGAAAAAGTTACGACCCTGGGAAATTAATGTACTAGCTTACCTAAATAGGGCCCACATGACTTTTGGTGTTTCATCTCCTAGGGTTAGGTTTTTTGATGTCTAGGGTTTTGGCATTCATGTTTATCATAAAAAGGACTTCAGAGCCTCATTGTAATAATCTTCTGGCAAATTAGTGTAGCCGTCACATCTCTTCTCAAAGATAAAACTGCCACCATTCTAGCGAGTATTGCACTTTATAATTTTACAGTCTCTTTACAATTCTTTCATTAATAGAAATCAAGTATTGCTGTATTTCTCTGTTTCTGTCAATTTTCATGAGTATTTCATTGTAATATCTCTTCTTTCGTTTCATTCCGAAAATAATCCGGATCATTTTCACACTCCAAAGTTTTACTGTAACATTCCAACTTGGTTTTGTGGGCATCCAACCAGTCCATGCCAATCAACAGGTCGTAGGATCCTAAAGGAAGTATGTTTAGGTTCGCTTGGGTGGGAAGCCTACTTATAACGAATTGGCATGCTGGTATGATCTCTAATACTTTTCTTTTGTTTCTAGTGGCTAGTTATACCAACCATGATTTAACATGTTTAATTTGTTGCAATTTAAATTTCTCAACAGTTTGAGGGGAAACATAACTCAAATTAGAACCAGGATCAATTAAAATGGAAACATGATGGTTGGAAATCATAACTTCCATCTCCACCATTGAAGCTTGGTGGTAAACTTGTATATTATCCAAAGCTGCATAAATTTGTGGCATGCTCCTAGCCACATTATTGATTGTGGTAGCCTCTTGGATGTTGTAGACCCTCTTATTGATCCGTTTCCTATGCGGGTAGTCCCTCGACAGATGTTCCTCTCCACAACCCCAACATTTCAAGGGTTCTCTCTTTGTGTTATCAATCTTACTTGGAGATACTCTGAATGGTTTATTTCCACTCTGGGATGGAAAATTTTGCTGATACACACTTCTAGAAGGAAGGCTCATCAGAGAGCTCTTCCCATGGTTCTTAAATATCGATGATTTAAACCCCTTCTTATTGAATCCCAAATTGTTTTTCTTCTTCTAGTCTTCATGGGGTTCTATCTTATTCTTGAATTTCTCATAGAAATACCTTTCTTTTCAAAGAGTATATTCTAAAGTCTTTGTCTCATCAAACTCAATTTTGTCCTGGTAGGATTGAGATAATCCACTAATAAATCATTGCATATTTAATTTTTCATCTTTTATGTAGGGAACATACCTCATCGGCTTAAGGAATTTCTTGATATATTCATCTATGGTGAGTTTTCCCAGCTTAAGTTCATATAACTCTTTGGTCTTCCCATTAAGTACTTTTCTGATAGGTACATATTCTTGAAGTATTTCTCAAATTGTTTCCATGACAAGTCCTTCTCATGGATTCCTTTCACATTCCTAAGGTCCTCCCACCAAATGGAATCTTTCCCATTCAGGTTGAAAATGGCTATCCGAGCCTTTAATTTTTCAGAGTAGTCATGCAATTTGAATTACTTCTTCAAGCCAAGTAGCCAAAATTTTGCTTCTTCCCCCTTCTTAATCTCTCCATTGAAGGTGGGTGGTTTGGATTTCTTGAATTCTTCAAAGTCATGACTCTTGGAAGGTTTCCTTTTATTTATTTTCATTTGGGAATGGGAAATAGTTTTTCAACTGGAATATTCCTTAGATTTGTCAGTGTCCTCACCAGAGGAATATTCCATTGAGGGTCTCTTGGCTCCACGTTGGGCCTTCCTTGAGGTGCTCCTCCTGGCGTGGCCACTTTCTGGACCATGCTTTTGTATCTCAGGTGGACTTGGGTTTTTCTTGGTATGGTGCCTATCCACATGATTGAAATCTGGACCATGTTGCAGTTTCCTTTGTATATCTGATAGACTTTGCAGTAGGAATTCATTAATTTTAGTACGCTTTTCCTGCTCCTTGATCAACCTTTTATTGTCATCCTTATAACTCTGTAATTCTGCCATGAGGGTTTTTACAGTTTCAGCCAAATCTGGAGGGATTTCCATCGCCCTCCTTTCATTAGATTCTTCCTCTCTCTTGTGGGATCTCTCCCCCAACTCATGGTGTGTCACCATCCCTTACGTTGTAGTTTTCCTACTATTCACTGACTTCTTGAGTGCTGATAAAACATTTTATGTTAGTTACTAATCTTCTAATTCATGAACAACACATATCATTGCAAAGTGAAGTCAACTTCTTTATTTGGAAACATTAGCAACATATAGTGCAGACTTCCAAAACATCTATCAACAGTGGAAGGTTTTGTTCCTCTCTTCAATAGAGGTTCATGTAAGTTCCTTATAGAAGGGGGGTAATGTAGGGTGTTACCCCATAAATCTCTCTAATAATATTTTTATGTGACTCATGCATGATACCAAGCATGACAAGTGTTTTTTCCATGCTCTAATACCAATTTGTAACACACTTGACCCCTAAATACAATTTCTATGGATGGGGCATCAAAGTTTTTCTTTTGGTTGGTTCATTTATGGTCCTTTACTAAGAAAAACCCTCTTATTATGCTCCCCCAAAGTTTGCATTTCCCACTATGCACTTAAACCAAATAGCAGGGTCCTCCTCGTGACCTCGGGCTGAAAATCGAGAGCTAAGAGTCTGCTTAATGAAGGTTTCGACACTTCAAAACTCTCTACTTCGGGAGTTCTAACGATGTTGTTGAATTCCCGGATCGCTGAACAACAGAGGGAATCAATGGTCCACATCCTCCACCGAGATCCTATGGTTGAAAAAGGGGGCTTCGGGCTTTGGAGATATTTCCCACTCCACCACATGATAATCTTGGAGTGCCAAACTGGAAAAGTTACAAAGGGAATCAATATTTCTCCATGTGTCCTTGGATATTCGTAAATTAACGATCGACGTTATACATTGGTCGTCAGTGTTCGGTGATCGATGATCGATGTTGAGTGTTTGACATTCGACGATTGGATTCTTGTTGAACGTATCTCCTGTACACTACGCCCCAAATCTCCCAAAATCCTTAAGTCCCTGACGCATCACCAACCACGTCGGCCAGGCGAGCATGAACCAGGAGCCGACACACGGTGAGGGCCAAGGGTGAAACATGTCCTCATTAGGGGGTGACACGTGTCATGCTCTAATAGGCATAAGGGGTTTGTGAATCATCCATATTAGGGTGACATGTGGCACGAGTAATGTGGGTCCATGCCACATCGAATGACATCATCATACCACATCATCTTGGATTGATAACCGCCCAACCCTTCGATCTCACAGTCAATAGGAGTCCATGTGGATCCATAAATCTATGGCTTTCGTTACTTCGCGGCTCCAGACTTTGAAGCTTACCAACTCACGTCATGAATTTTTTAGGTAGCTATAGAGGTAGTAGTGGGGACCCAGAGGGCCCATAGTGATAATAGTGGAGGCCATTCAATGTAAGGTGGATTAGGTCAACTATATTATTAAATAAGGCCCACTATGGTAGTTAGATGTAATAAATGTAAGAGGACTTCTTAGAAGGTTCTACTTCTAGAAGATTAATCCTCTATAATGTTCTTAGGTTATGGTAGCAATATATAAAGAGGTTCAAGAAATGTAATGGGACATGAAGAGAAGTATTTTATTTGGATTGGTAGCTCAATAGGAGGATGCCTCGAAGAGACAAATGAACATGAGAGGATCCCTTCCATAATAAGATCCATTGTATGGTGTTTCCCTACCTCAAGGGTTTGATAGTAATAAAAGAGATTTTGCATATTATTCTTATATATATATTGTGGTGCTTTTATATTTAGTCTTTGGCACTTAACAAGTGGTATCAGATCACTTTCCTTGGCAGACATTGTGGACACATATTTTTTTTATTTTTGCAGATTTATTTTTCGGAGAAGAAAAAAGAGAGTTGCGACATTCCAGAATTTTTCAGTATATTTCTGTGAAAAATTTGCAGAAACAGGTTGTAGATCTAAGTTCCTCTCAGAAAAAAACCCAAGTTCAAAAAGAAAATCATCCAAAACGGGGTCTGAAAAGTCAAGATATTGAAGTTTTAAAATCTGCATTTTTTAGGGTTTTTCCGCGGACGACGAAGCGATTTTTTAATATTTTTGTAGCATCTGGAGGTTGAATTTTCCCAAACAAATTACTGATCTGAGTTCCTCTCACAATTTCACCCAATTTCAAAAACAAATATGCTGAAACGAAGTCTGGGAAGTGAAGTTATGAGCATTTTAAATTCAACTATTTTTCAAGGTTTTTCCGGAAAACGCTGCGATTTTCTGCAGTAATTTATTGTTCTGATTTTTGGGTTTTTTCGTGACGGTGATGGGACTGCAGAGTTAATAAATTTTCATAGGTTGATCAGATGGATATTTATTCTCAAACCCTCAAATAAATTTTACATATTACTGAAGCATTCAAAGCTCAATTGTTTGACACATTGAATGACAGATTGGATGGCTTTGTAGATGGCCTCAATGATAGTTTTCGTAGTATTCAAGATTCATTGGATAACATTGAGGAGGGATTTCTTATGTCAGACCTCAGGGATGAATATAATCAAGAAATATATGCTTGGTATGATTTTGTGGCCGATTGAGATGATTGGTATATGGATAGTTTTCATTTATGGGATGACAATCACTTCCATATTTTATTTGATGACTCTATTCCACCTTCTATAGAGAACATCAATATCCCACATTAGGAGCTAGTTATGATTACCAGCGTCCAACCTGCATATTCTACAATGGTATTGTTCCTTCTAGATTCAATGTTGACCCTTTCCCACTATGTGGCTGAATATTCTTATTTGGATCCACATGATATGTGTCAGTATTGGGAGCATCATTTTCAATTGGTTATTGGGTGCCGAAATCTTCTGTGTGGGGTTCACATGAGCACTTGGACATGGGACCCTGGTTTACAATGGCGGTTGGACTAATTCAACATGGTGGCTTTTATTTCTCAATGGGACCCTAGTTCTCTAGTCTACTTCATCACTATGGTTCACACTTATCCATTTGACCCTGGTTCTCTAGTCTACTTCAACACTATGGTCCACACTTATCCATGGGAACCTGGTATATGTTTTTACATCAAGAATTGAGGACAACGCTTTCATAAGGGGGATGGAATGTTAGGTAGCTATAGAGGTAGTGGGGGGGCCCAGAGGGCCCATAATGATAATAGTGGAGGCCATTCAATGTAAGGTGGACTAGGTCCACTATACTATTTAATAAGGCCCAATATGGTTGTTAGATATAATAAATGGGTAGTTAGATATAATAAATGTAAGAGGACTTCTTAGAAGGTTATACTTCTTGAAGATTCCTCCTCTAGAATGTTCTTAGGTGATGGTAGCACTATATAAAGAGGTTCAAGAAATGTAAGGGGATATGAATATAATTATTGTATTTAGAGCGGTATCTCAATATGAGGATGACCCCTCGAAGAGGCAAGTGAACAGGAAAGAATCCCTTCCATAATAAGATCCATTTTATGGTGTTTCCCTACCTCAAGGGTTTGATAGTAATAAAGGAGATTTTGCATATTGTTCTTGTATATTTGTTATGGTTCTTTTGTATTCAGTCTTTGGTTCTTAACATAATTCCTTGAAGATCCATGTCTCTGGACTCTCTAATATGGGGCCAAGTGTCCTCATCCTACCAACGACTGAGATTCATTTTGGCGTTTGCGACTTCAGAGGTTTTCACATTCCATAGCTTCTTGGCCAGGTTCCTCCAGACTACTAAGTATCTGGACTATAAGATCTCTTTCCATGTACCCTCTCATCCAATGAATCTAATTCAATAGAAAATCTTAGACAAGGACAAGTAGGGGCCACGTGTCACTCCACGATGCATTCCCAATTGGTTGGGCAGTTAAGGGTGGGTTGTTGATACTGAGAGGGGGGTGAATCAGTATCAAGTACAATTTAAAACCTTTTTCAACTTATACTTAAACCATTCAACTATATCCAATGAGAAATGAAAAATAGTATAAGAG
>ML818261.1:172217-183796 GCA_009831015.1 Picea engelmannii | reverse complement strand
AGGTCCTCTTCGTGAATCCCTTTTACATTCTTAAGGTCTTCCCACCAAATGGAAGCCTTTCCATTCAAGTTGAAAGCGGCTACTTGGGCCTTCAAGTTTTCTGAGAAGTCATGGACTTTGAAATACTTCTTTAGTCCAAGCAGTCAGGCCTCTGCTTCCTCCCCCTTCTTTATTTCACCGTCGAAAGAGGGTGGTTTGGCCTTCTTGAATTCTTCGAGATTATGACTTTTGGAATGCTTTTGTTTCTTCCGTTTTCTTCGGGAATAAGAACTAGTTCTGCTACTATAAGATCCCTCCGAGTCGCCAGTTTCCTTTCCATAGGAATCGTCCGACGCTTGTCCCTGATCTCTGGGGTGGACTTTTCTCGAGGTGCTCTTCCCAGTGTGGCCACTTAAAAGACCACGTTTTTGTATCTCAGGTGGACTTCGACTTTTCTTTGTCTGTCGTCGGTCCGTGTGATTGGTGTCAGGTTCATGCTGCAATTATCTTTGTATGTCGAATAAACTCTGTAGTAAGACTGCATTAATTTATGTTTGTTTCTCTTGCTCTTTTATCAACCTCTCGTTGTTGGCCTTCTAGCTTTGTAGTTTGACCATGAGGCTCCTCACAGTCTCAGCTAGATCTAGAGGGGTCTCTACCACCCTCCTTTTGTCAGAATCTTCGTCTTTATTATGGGATCCATCCCCCACTTCGTGGTGTGTCACCATTCTATGTGTCTGCAGTTTCCCGTGGTTGATCGTTCTCTTGTGTGCAGAAAAAAAATAAAAAAAAATAAATAAATAAATAAAAATAAAAAATAAAAAATAAAAAATAAAACTTGTTGTTAGTCAATATTTATATTCATTCATAACCAACACATAATTCATATTTTTCAAATGCATACACACAATAGGATTTTTCATTCTTAACTTCGACTTTTGATAAAGGGGGTTAATATAGAGGGTTACTCCTTTTAAGAGTACTTCAAATGGAGTTTCTGCGCAACTCGTTCATGAGCCCAAGTAGGCCAAGTGTTGTAACCATGCTCTAATACCAATTTGTCACACACCCACTACAACAACTAAGATTATTTTTTTTGGCCTCTTATCGAGGGACATAATCCCCGAATTCTTATGGGGCCTAGTGCAGGCTAGCTCTTCCCTTATCCTCCCCCATGTGACCACTACTCATGACCACAAAGTCTTTCCAAAGGGCGCCTTTCGCATTTTGCGATTTCAACGATGTAAGAGAGTCAAGTCTTTCGACTCTTCAAACCCCGAAACCCAAAATCTTACCTTCGATGAGATCAACGGTTGCGAATCTCCCCCTGATCTGACGATCCTGGCCGTATTGGGATTTCGGTAACTGGGAGTTTGAAATGCAACAACCCAAACCACTAATCACTCTGTTCCCCGAACTCCGATACACGAATTCTTGTATGAGATCCAACGATCCTCGATGATTTGGATCCAACGGTCCAGATCTTTTCATAGTTTCATGAACCGGGAGTTCACGATGCAGCGACTCCAAATCTCTTATCACTCCAATCCCCGAATTCAGATATGGGAATTCGTGTATGAGAGCAACGACCCTCGTTGATCTGGATCTGACGGTCACTATCTCTCCTGAGCTTAAGGGTATTGAAAGACACTTAGTCTTAATCCCTTCGCTGTTCTACGAGACCCAATGGCCCACGGGATTTCAGAGCTTTCCTCAAACTCTGACCGCTCACCACACGTCTTCTCCAATGGACGGTCCAGATCCTTTCGGGACTCCTCCTTTCTACCACATGACCCTGTCCTGTGACCTAGGGCTCATCCACAGAGCATGTCGGGGTTTCGTGTACTAGGATTTCGTGACTTGTGAAGACGAGGGGTCTTACCCTTTGGTTTCACGGGTGCCAAAATGCCGAAACCTATTCACACTAAACCGATTCGGGGTTTTGTATACTAGGATTTTGCGACTTGCAAAAACGAGGGGTCTTACCCTTTGGTTTCCCAGGTGCTGAAACGTCGAAACCTATTCACGCTAAACCGATTCGGGGTTTTGTATACCGGGATTTCGTGACTTGCGAAAATGATGGGTCTTGCCCTTTGGTTTCCCGAGTGTCGAAACGCCGAAACCTATTCACGCTAAACCGATTCAAGGTTTCGTATACCGGGATTTCGCGACTTGCGAAAACAATGGGTCTTGCCCTTTGGTTTCCTGGGTGCCGAAACGCCGAAACTTGTTCATGCTAAACCGATTCGAGGTTTCGTATACCGGGATTTCACGAATTGCAAAAACGAGGGGTCTTACCCTTTGGTTTCCCGGGTGCCGAAACGCCAAAACCTATTCATGCTAAACGGATTTGGGGTTTCGTATACCGGGATTTCGCGACTTGTGAAAATGAGGGGTCTTACCCTTTGGTTTCCTGGGTGCCGAAATGCCGAAACCTATTCACACTAAACCAATTCGGGGTTTCGTATACCGGGATTTCGCGACTTGCGAAAACGAGGGGTCTTACCCTTTGGTTTCCTGGGTGTCGAAACGTCGAAACCTATTCATGCTAAGTCGATGGTCAAGATCCCTCATGGATCAACGACCATGATCACGTTGCGATTTCGTGAATCGTGAGTTCATGCAGTCCTACCCTTTGACCACTCCAAGTCACGAGTCAGTGAAATGCTACCTGACGGCCACGTGTCCTGTGCCGATGGATGGTTCCGAATACTTCGGGACTTTCAGGACGTTGTCAAGTCCACTCTCCTGCCTATGCAAAGGTTAAGATCGACGGTCAATAGAGCTCCTCAGACAGATCCTTGGATCTACGGTCCTGAATCCCATCGCTACTTGCGAAAGCTGAAAGGTTCGAGGTGTTAACGCCTGCGCTCCTCCTCTAGATCCATCGGTCTTAACCGATCTGGGGTATTTCTGAAAGGATTCCGACCATTTGTCTACCAAACGATGGGGTATTCTCTTTCGATAACTGGACTCGCTGTCCTTTCTAAGCTTGAATCATGAGATTCAACCTCTCGGGGCTTCGAACTCCCACGACTTTGACACCTAAGAGAACTAATATTTCTTGTACAAGGTTTCCAGACTTAGATCACATGATCCTTCAGAGGGTTCTTAGGTAATTATCCCTAGGCTTGGTGACCTGACTGAAAATCCTTCCTAATTCGTCGAGCTATGAACTCTGTGACAGGGGTAAAGTAAACTTGTGGGTTTAATATAATGGTAGTCTTTTCAAGGAACTCACTCTGACTCTGGAATGTGAGGAAACTTCCTAGGAAAAGGTGCCTTTGGGAAATTAAACCAGGGTATAGCGCGAGTCAAGTAGATGGGACAATTCTCAAGGGAACGTACTCGTATTTTGAACTTATTCATTCTATACATAAACCGATTTATGGTCATATAAGTATAAACATGCATCCATTATTTCCAATCAAAACACAAGGCAAACACTTCTATGTATAAACATGAGCTATGTATAAACATGAGCATGTGATCGTGATATTCAATTCAAAATACAAGACATAACACTTATCAGAAACACCAGACGTGATGCGACTGCTGAGAGGGGTGCTCGTTTCCACCCAACTGTAGGCTCAGTGATTCCAGATAGATTTACCACTAGCCACCCCCGAGCTATACCACGATGCTTTGAGATTTAGTCTCCTACTTCCAGCTCAATGAAAGTCAAGGATGAAGGTTACTTCTCTTCTCTATTCAGAACTCCCTGTATTTCCAGAGTTCCTCTAGTTTTTCTTGCGTGATCCCTGTCGTGCATGTAAACCATTTATGAGTGTATAAACATGAGCATGTGATCGTGATATTCAATTCAAAATACAAGACATAACACTTAGCAGAAACACCGGATGTGATGCGACTGCTGAGAGGGGTGCTTGTTTCCACCCAACTATAGGCTCAGTGATTCCAGACAGATTTACCACTAGCCACCCCCGAGCTAGACCACAATGCTTTGAGATTCAGTCTCCTACTTCCAGCTCAATGAAAGTCAAGGATGAAGGTTACTTCCCTTCTCTATTCAGAACTCCCTATATTTCCAGAGTTCCTCCAGTTTTTCTTGCGTGATCCCTTCCTTTCTTTCCTTTTTCTACAAGATTGCGTGTGGCGTGAATTCCCCCATTCGTGGTTAGGTCTGAGAGCTTCTACAGATGGGTAGTTCGCCCCCATCCCCTCATTAACTCTTGAGGATCCTCCCCACCTACCATCCTGGAGGGTAATTCATTCCAGGGTGAGAGAGTTTCTTTGGTCTTTGAGCAAGTAAAAACCAGTACGGTATTGGTTCGGTGGAAGTTAACGCAGCCATTCCAGGTCCTTTCCACCACCTCTCATTAGCCATCGTGGTCTCTTTTAGCACATCCCCCTCCCGACAATCATGCAACACATATTCATAACATAATTTACATTCATAGATCTTTTATACAAAGGTCCGTCAAATCAAACATTCACATCTTTGAGTTTGCCATAGTTCTTGGCCAATATAGTTATTTTTACAGACTGGGGGAAACAGGGTGTTACATGTACCAAATGACAAAATTTAACATTAATTTGCATATAATAACTAAAAATTAGCCAAATTATCTTTTGTGAAAACATTTACATCTATTTATTATTGTTATTTTTATTTATTATTTATATTGTTTATTTTTCTTTCCTTTATTATATTAATAATATTTTAACGTTAGTAGGAACCTACCGCGCTTCTTGTCAATTCAAATCCCGTAGGATGTGAATTAAAAACAATAATGATGTTTTGACCTAACTTTTTTGATACAAATCATCCCTACATAATCTTTTGTTTCTCGCTAAAAAAACATCGAGGGGAGGAAATAGGGTGGGAAGGAAATTAAACTCGACAAAGTTATTTTAAAATCCTTATTGAGAGAGGGAATTAAAAGCCCGGGGATATCCCTAATACTGTGATTGAGGTGTTTAAAAACCTCATCGAAAGAGGGGGGAATTAAAAATGGAGAAGGCATCACAATCGAGGAGTTTAAAACCCCATTGAAGGTGTGGAGTACCCTAACCTTGTAATCAAGGAGTTTAAAAACTCCATTGAAGAGGGGGGTGCAAATTAAAAATCTGATGCAAGGAATTGCTTTCCAACAAGAAATATACCCAAGCATTATTACATAATAAATATAATATATCTATTTTGTATTATGTATCAAAATATTAGTGCAAATGATTCATGTTGAAAACACTAATGCTAAAATATTAATATGGAGATCTCCTTCTATCTTAAACTCAATATCACAATTTATAGCCAAAAGATAATATAAATGTAATGTGCAAGTCTCATGTAAAGATAACTAAATGATAATAGATTGCACATTTTGTGCATATGACCCCACCCTCCTCCTAAAGGTTATCCTTTCAATATGTGCAATGACATCATTAATTATCTTTGTTGACATGTCATACATTAAAGCCCTATAAATGACATTGAGAGAATAAACTAAAAATGTGATGAATTGAACTTGAAGAAATCATACATTTGCACTTAGCTTATACTTATGTTAGCGCCATGTTTTTCATAGTTAGAATTAGAGGTTTGTTCGAAGTTTTCAAGTCATGTCATGATCTTTGGAAAATCAAGGCTTTCCTAGAAGAGTCAAGAATGTAAAGTTCATCATGTTCAAATCATAAAGGTCTACTTTCCTAAGTCTCGAGTCATGTTAAAAAGTGGGAAATTATGTACCAAGGTTCAATCAATTGGTTAGGGTGAATTTCATGTCAGAATATATTATCGTTCATCATTACTTAATCATGAGGTTAAAAAAGGGAACAATCATGGCACTCCATATAATTTGTACCGTTACACACTTCAAAGGTGTACCCGCTGCACAAGTTCGCTACGCAAATCTTTAACTTGCCCTAAAATGTCTTATCACTATGGATTTTCCTTCCCCTTTTCATAATTTCGTTCCTTATCCATTCGAGCATAAATATTGGCCACCTTCTGTTTTTCTCCATCACCTTCAAGACTTGTGCGTCATCCATAGCCTCTCCAACAAGCTCCAAAGTCCTCTGCTACACAAATACTGTGTGCTATCAGTTGCTACGTAAATCTGCCACTCTGTTGTTGCTGCGCCAAATTTTCTATTGTTGTTTTCTGCTGCACCGAATTTTCCGTTGTTGTTTGTTGCTGCGCTGAGTTTTCTACTATTGTTTAGTGTTGCAACGAATTTTCCGCTGCATCGAGTGTTCCATTGCTGCTTGTTACTACGCCGAATTTTCCGTTGTTGCTTGTTACTGCGCCGAGTTTTCTACTACTGTTTAGTGTTGTGCCAAAGTTTTCTACTACTGTTTAGTGTTGTGCCAAAGTTTTCTACTACTGTTTAGTGCTGCGACGAGTTTTTCGTTGCGCCGAGTCTCCTGCCACTGATTTGTTTTCTGCGTAGAGTTTTTTGTCACTACTTGTTCCTGTGCACTATGCAAAAGTCTCTATCCTCATTCGTTGCACAGATGTTATTTCTCTTGTTTGTTGTCAGAGGTTATTATTCCCTTTTTCGCTACGCAAAGTTTACACAAAGTTGACATATATCAGCATCATGACAACTCCTCAACAAAAAAGAAAGAATGTGAGAAGCGGGAAAGTTGTGAGATTTGAGACACAAGATTTGAAGTTGGTAAACATAGACCCGACGATCATAGTGTCCTTTGAACAAGCCAGATGCATAAGATTCTGTGAAAAGGTTCATGGGTATAATGCGCAGCTAACCAAGCAGTTTGCTCTTAACTTTAATGGTGTCAACGCAACTATCGCAGGGATCACTTTTCAAGTTTCAGAGGAAACCATATCCGCTACGATGGAAATTCCCATGCAGGGTGAAAAATGGTTTAAAGGTATGCCATTAGATACTTCATGTTATATTGATTTTCTCAAACCTGAATTCAGAAATTGAAAGATTGGTGCCATCATTCTTAGTGAATACCTTTTGGAACCTTTGGGGAAGCTTCTAAGGATAATCTGGAAATACTTTACTTGTGAAGGTAGGTTTGACAAGGTACATCAATACCACATTAGGCTCCTGATGCATTTCATAGGGAGAAGTACCTTAAACTTACCTTTCTTTCCATGTAGAAGCTTGGGAAAAATAGCAGACAGTGTCCAAGCCAAAGTTGATCAGCCAGAGAGTAGCCTATTCCATTTTTCCTTGATAAAGTTGTTGGTGGTTGAAGAGCTTGGAAATTTAAACAAGGACTGGAGTTCCTTCTTGACTTCAACAAACATTTATTTGGATCCTAAGGGAGATACTCCCTTGTCTGCTGAGAAATCAACATCTCATAGTTCATGGATAAAAGAAGGAGGTGTTGTTGAAAGGGGAAAAGGAAAAGAGATTGAAGATTCATCACTCAGTAAGCCAAGTAAACCGCACACCATGTCATCAGCTAGGAGGTTTCCCATACCCACAGTTCAGACAAATTTTGTTGAATTCGCAACCCAGGAGATTGATGAAAAGCAAGTGGAACTAGGTGAGATAGAAGTAGATATCAAAGAGATGCAACAACAACTCAAGAAAGATAAACATATTATAGCCCAACTCTATCAGGAGAACAAAGAATTGAAGAGGAAGCTAACAGAAAGGACTCCTGAAACACAAATACTAGAGAGTAAAGCAGGTCAGAGATCTCCTACCTCCAACAGGAGGAGAAAAGAATATAAAATGGCTGAAGAAGTAGCTAAGAGAAGCTCAAGATGAGATCCTCAAGCTTAGGGAGGAAAAAAGAATATTTGAAGAAGGGATCATGAATCATTACAAAAAATGCACACCAACTATAGATGACACATGTGCAGCCATCTCTAATACATAATCAAAATTGAAGAGGAATGCGGTTTTGTTGAGACAGGTGAGAAGTTTAAAGAGACAAAACTTGTCATTGAGAAAGGCAAACAAGACCTTACGACTACAAGTGAGATTGGATAAATAAGCTACAGACAAACTGAATGATCCCAACCTTTGCTGCCAACTGGATTCACGCGAGCAAACTCAACATGACGATCCGCTGCGCAAATATCGTAGCCAGCATTTGCGCAACATAAACCAGAATTCACTGCGCAAAGGTGACAGGGTTGTCCATCGATACACATGATGACTCATCACAACCAAATGGTTGAATTTCGCTCAAGGATTTTTTATTGTAAATGATATTCCGGTTATATTATGAATGGCAAACCGAATTTTCTATTTTTGGTAAATCTTGTAGAGGTTATTGTTCTTTTCAAAAGCAACCAGATCCATAACTCTAGGATGTAGTAGTTTGACTCCTAGAATAGTTTTCTACATATATTTATTATTTTGATGTAAAGGGGGGTGCGCGAGCAGAAGTATAGGCATTTTGATCTTCAATGTAATTTTTCTAAATCTAATAGAAAAACAAATGCATAAGTCATGAACTCCTTATGAAAAATATTCTAATGGTGGTGATTTAAAGATTGCACTCTTCTTTGTATGTATTCCTTGTGTACTTATTTTCATCTGCACTTTCTTCTCTTTAAATTAGTAAATTAAAAGTCCATAATTTATCTAAAGGTGCTCTAAACTTAAATGATTTAAATTATGCTTTTCTTCTTAACTAAGGTCAGAATTCATCTTTTATGATGCTATGATTTTGTTATGTGTCCTGTTCTTCTTCCACCCTACGTAATTCAACTCAACACTGAATTTCATCACCTTGTTTAGCCTTTGTTCCTCTGAGGAGTTCTACCTACCAGACATTGTTTTCTTTTGTTTTTAGAGTTTGACTCCATAGCCCTAGAAATTCTATATCTCTTTGCCAACAAACCTTGAAAAAACTATCTCAAACTTTTAAATCTAGCCATCAGTTCAAAAGCAGTGTGTTTATCAGAGATCAAGTCTCAAAAAGAGCCATCTCTAGAATGGAAAGGCTAGTTTCCAGTCTTAAAGTTGGTTTGTGGATTACCTTTGTAGATTGTTTCTTCAGCCCAATAATTTACTCAATGTGAACAACTTACATGCAATAACATCATTAAATATATATAAAAATTTTGTATTAAGTAATGCAATATGATTTAAGTAGAGCATCCACAAATATAAATATATATGAAAATAAAAATAATTGACCCATCTTCAAGGTAACAACCATGTTCGTGAAAATAAAAATAATTTACACACCATCGATTCTCAAATGAAAGACAAGTTTGAATGGATTATGTGCCACTCACGAGAATCCTCACCCCTTTTAAAATAAATGTTAATTTGTTTTCATGTAAATGAGTGCTTTTAAAGGAGGCGTGTAGAACAACATATATATTGATACACCCTTAAGTTCCTAAGATCTCTAAACAAGAGAGTAGTCACTTTCAATTTCTATGTTGTTTAGGGTTAGCTTAAAGGAAGGTACACAAGTAAGAAATTATGATTTTTTTTTACAACTTTTATATAAGAAAAGAAATATAATAAATCAAGATAATAGAAATATAATAATTATTTCAAGATAAACTAAGTTACATTAATGTTGTTTTTTAAAATCTTTAAAGTAATTAGTATGCCATTTACTAAATTAATAGAAAGCCATAGATATAGATATTTTAAATTTAAATTATTTGAACAAAATTGTATTATAAAATCCGATTTGTGGAAATTATTTTTGTTTGGTGTTTATGTTGTTAGTATTAGATTATATAATGTTAAAGCCATTTTTTTTTATCAATTATTGACAAGCTCAACTTTCGTGCACAATATTTAACAAGTTATGATTTAATAAATAAGGAATTAGCAAATTTAAATCATAAATAAATTCATTAAGACACGACATGATACATAGAGAAATGATTCAATTTTGAATTTTTATTAATAATATAAAATTGTATGTCAAGATATTAACAACATAAACTTTTACAACAATCAACATTCTCAATCTTAGAATTATTAAGATATTTAGATATCTAGAATTTGTTAAGTTTATTTTGGTTTAATATGTTTTTAGGTAAAGTGTGTTTCTTTAATTATATAATCTATATTGTTCTTGATAATAATGACAATTGATTTGTGGTTTAATACATAGATTGATTTATTGTCTCTATTTAAAGAGCATGGAGGATCATTAGTTGATGATTGATAGTGAGAGAATAATTAATTAATTAATTTTTTTCGCATTATATATTGTCTCGAGTGGCCATGTTGGTTGGGGTAATGCTCTGTTTTCCTCTTTGAAGGTTTTATCAACATAATACACTAGTGTAATGATCTTTGATCTATTTGTGTGAGCAGTTTCCTTAAAGTGTTTGACATATGTTGTTATACTTTGTTTATTGAGCATGATATTAAAGCTCTTTTGAAGACCCACTTGTCTTTGATTTAGACATTGAAATTGTGTAAAGACATGCATCAAATGACTTATGGATTGTTGGGCTAAGTGAACTGCTCCAGTGCCTTTGGAGAACGATTTTTTGTTGGAAACCCATTTTGTTTTACCGAAAAAAGTTTTCATTTGTCAAACCATTTACATCATATTCATACGTAAACAATGCCATTAAAAAAAGTCGTTTAATATTTTGTTTTGTTTTTTGATTGTGTATATTTCCAACTTGCTTCCTTTCTGATTTGCGTATACTCTTTACTATATACTTTGTGTGAGCTCAATAAACCAGAAATAAAGAGAAAAGTCTTTTCTTTTCTACATATGGTCTTTGCTTTTATGATCTAGTCAAATTAGATTAGAGAGTGAGAATAAAAGTTGCATTTTCTATAACCAAGATCCAACTACAAGCTTATAAAGTTTCCTTTTTTTTATTTTAATTTTTTCAAAAATTCTTATTGATTTGTGTGAAGTGGTGGGTGACTTTTTTTCAGAAAAAACAAAGGTTTCAAGCTAATCTTTTTGCAAGGAAAAAAAAATTCAAGCTTTTTGTAGGAAAAACAAGTGTGTGTTTCAGGATAAGGGGGTTGTGAGTTATTAAAAAAAAAATCCCTTTATTTTAAACATTTGTTATATCTTTTGTAATGATTTACTTGATTGAAAATTACTTTATTAAAATAGAGATTTTAAGTTCAATTATTTTTAAGTGCTTTTAAATAGAGAGTATATTTTTCATTTACAAGTTAAACTAGTTTGACTTTGTATTTGTTTTTCTTCCTTAACATAAATTTTCATAATTATTTTTTATGATGATGATGATGATTAATGTCCACTAAGACTGAATTGGTCTATCAAACCTTAAGAGGGTAAGTGATTACTTGTGATTCTTTAGAATTTTGTTTCTGTGCTCGAAAAACATTAAGAGAAGCTTTCCAAGATCACCATACTTTTGTTGAGTTAAGAGGTTAGGAAGGTTGGTAGTGTGATACATATTTTGAAAATGAGATCTAATATGGGTATAGGCTAGACAATCTAAGAGAAAGTGCTTTTCATATTCAACCTTCTTAGTGTCACAAAGGTGACATACTCTTTCATCCCATGGCGTTTTAGGAATTGACCAACTCCCAGTTTCACTATGGAGCTCGTGACAATTTGTTCTTATCTTAGCAATGCTTATTTTTTTCTTTACACTTGGCAAAACAAATAGATAATTTTGATCTTCTAGATTAGGATTGATTACATCTTTATAATACCTTAATTTTCTT
>ML818261.1:102710-163589 GCA_009831015.1 Picea engelmannii | reverse complement strand
CGGTTAATCCCTACAAGAACACCAATTTTTCATGTTTCGAGTGAATTGATATTTACTGACTATTTACAATCCCCTGAGAAGAAAGAAAAAGATGACATTAAAATAATGAGCTCAACAAAGGTCATCTAAATACATTGAACTCAAATTGCGAAAAGCATTGACGTTTTCGTGCAAAAAAGAGGAACAAAAACCCCACAACACAAGCAAGCAAACTAAAACTAATAATGTATGTAATTTGTTCTTTCTTACTTTGACATGTTTCTAAATTTGTCCACGTCGAAGTTGGGTTAAAATAAAGGTAATGCAAATGGAGTTCGCATTTGACTGCGTAAGTATTGATTGGTAGGAAATTGCGAAAGAAGTTCGTACCTTATGAAATCTGGCAGGCATCTAGGCGTTGAAAGCAGTTGAGATCAGGAAGATAGGGACATTATCGATGCCATGACCAACAAGCAGAGGACAACCACCTTGTCGGGTGACAGAGACGGAGGACATGTCGACAACTTGGTTTGTTTTGAGTAAAGATAACCGAAGCAACGACTGCAGTCGGTAAAGATAGGCCTTGGTCTACATCGGGGCCTCTTGTATAGACATGACGCAAAGGGTCCTTGGATTTTGACAGGAAGTATAGACACGCGAGTGGGAGAATCCCAATAGATGGGATAAGTTTGATGGATCTTTAAAAAGTATCATTACAAGACAAATTGGAGGTAGAGATTCTCATTTCCAAGAGTACCAATCTTGTGGTCCATAATGTGTGTGCTTCCCATTTGATGATGAAAATATTAGTCTTGGTAGTGATGAGGAGAATCAAGGGCTCAAGGTGGAAACTCATGGCTTGAATATTCCATTGCCTTTGGTAAATGAGCATGTTAATGCTCTTGGAGTGTCATCATTTCTCAAAATACGTTGATCAACGATTTAATAATTAGAGCTAGTGATAATCATGTCGATGATTCCTTCGAAATCTTAGACGTAAGCTTGCACATGGAAGTATTGCGAGATTATTGATGAAATTCTGATGAATGAGTATGCATGTGATGTTACTTTGTCACGTAAAATGGTGATAACGATATATATCTTCTTTGGACAATAAGTTGTTGAGGTTTACAATAGTAAGGAAGCCTTGGACAACAACTATCAAGTATTGGATTGTAGCATATTTTTGACAGTAGTCAAGACTTGAAGATGACTGTAGCAAGCATTGGGAAGCAAGACAACTAGCAGCGAGGTTCATTATCCCTGATACAAAAACTCTTATTTCTTTGAAGGACCATTATCCCTGGTTTTGGAGCTCAGATCCCTTATTTTTATTATAGAAGAGCCATTTTCCCTGGTACAAGAGTTCGGAAGTATCTTATTGTATTTGAGCCACTTTTCCTAGTATGGGAGCTCAATAATGTTATACATGCCATCAATATTGCTAGTATCCAAGTAGTGAAAGAGAGAAGGAGACCAGACCCCTTGATCTTCTCTCCTTATGGTGCAATCTCCAAGAAGGGGGACCTGGTTAGTGGACAGTGAGACCACATACCAGACTAGAGTTAGAGCATTGTGTAAACAACAAGAGGGAGCCAATTGGCTCTTGCAAAGAGGAAGACATGGAGGGAAAGACCTTCCAACATGATGTCAAGGAGAGACATTTCCAGACATGATGCTCAGAGATAGGAAGTCTCTATGAGCAGTATACCTCCATAGAAGGAGGAAGAGATACCTTCAGTGTCAGAGGGAGCAAAGACAGAGGAGAAGTCACCTCCACCTCTAAAGGGAGTAGTTATTGAGCCACTCTCAATTCCAGATAGAGCAATTGCAGAGGAAGTAATTGCAGAGAGATAGTGGAGGAACCAGTTCCACAGAGAGCATCCCCAGAGGAGGGAAGTTGTTGACAGAGTAGAGAAGTTACTCTTAGTCTCAATGTTTAGCAGTTACAGAGTCCCAGAGGGAGAAGTTGATGTTCCCAGATATATTGTATTAGGTCAGAACATACATGCATGGGCTCGTCAAACTCTGCAGGAGGCAGCAGGACATGCAACTCCTCGTGATACCTTCTGAGAAATAAAGAGACCTCAGAGATATTCATGCTATGCCATAGCTATGATCCACATCATTGATTCTGAGGCTTTCTGTTATGAGGAGGCACCTAGTCAGCTAGTATGGAGAGACACCATGATGGAGGAGTATCAGTCCATCATGAAGAATGATGTGTGGGATATTGTTCTAAGACATGAGGGGAAGTCTGTAGTGACTTCCAAGTGGATCTATAAGATCAAACACACAACTGACAGGAGCATCGAGAAGCATCAAGTGAGATTTGTTGCTAGAGGATTCTCTCAGGTGGAGGGAATAGATTATGAGGAGACATTTCCTCCTGTTGCTCGATACACTTCTATCTGGACGATTATTTCCCTTGCAACATCCATGGGTTGGAGACTACATCAGATTGATGTGAATACAATCTTTCTCAATGGAGAGATTGAGGAAGAAGTATACATCGAGAATCCAGATGGTTTATGATACATGAGAAGGAGTCTCATGTGTGTAGGTTGAAGAAGGCCCTATACAGAATCAAGCAAACACCTTGAGCTTGGTATGTGAGGATTTATGGACACCTGATGAGTTTGGGCTTCAACAAAAGTGTTGTTGATCCCAACCTGTACTACAAGACTGTTAATGGTGAGTCCTTGATTTTGGTCCTCTACGTTGATGATTTATTCCTCGCCAATACATAGAGCCTTATTACTAAATGCAAGTATGCGTTGGCCTCTGCGTTTGATATGAAGGACCTTAGTATGATGCACTACTTCTTGGGACTAGAGGTGTGGCAAAGAACTGATGAGATCTTCCTGATTTAGGGGAAGTACATAGTTGAGATATTAAAGAAGTTTGGGATGTTGAACTATAAGCCCATGGCTACACCAATGGTGACAAATCTGAAGAAACTAAGTTTGTCTTGTTCTGATTTTGACGAGATTGATCTAACCCTGTACAGACAACTGATTGGATCATTGATGTATCTGGTTAACACCATACCAAATATTTGCTATCTAGTGAGTGCACTTAACCAGTTTATGAGTCAGCAGAGACAAACACATTGGATTGTTACAAAGCATGTGTTGAGATACTTGCAAGGCACAATTGGACATGATTTGAGATATACTTCCAGTATTGACATGATATTGTAGGGATATACTGACTATGATTGGACAGAGAGTGCAGTGGACAGGAAGAGCACCTCCATGTGTTGCTTCACTTTGGGATCTTCCATGGTTTCCCGGTGTAGCAGGAAACAAACTTTTGTGGCTTTGAGCACCGCAGAAGCAGAGTACATTGCATTGAGTGTGGTAGTACGCAAAGCAGTGTGGCTTCACAAGATCCTTGTATATTTATTTGGACATGTGCTAGATTCCACTGTTATTCATTGTGATAACTAGAGTTGTGTGAAGCTCTTAGAGAATCTAGTGTTTCATGACAAATTGAAACACATTGAGATCAAGTACCATTACATCCGATACATGGTGCAGAGGAAGGCAATATTGGTGCAGTACCTTCCTACAGATGAGCAAGTTGTTGATGTTCTTACCAAATGCCTTACCAAGACAAAGTTCAAGTACTTTCATGACAGATCTTCATCATGCAACATCCCTGCTAACCACCATTAAAAAGCAAAAGCGTAGCAAGACAGTGGAATTTAATTAAAAATACTCCTAGTCGTTTATCTATTCCATACTTTAGCCACTTAGTTATGATTGTGGGTTCCCAGATAGGCGGGCTCACGTTTGCACTTCCATTGTTCCGTTTCCTGCAAACATTACCCGAACTTCCACGATATACAAATTTCCCTCTGGATTGTCCTATCATACCCTCTTCGGTGTTAGGCATATTGCACTCAAAAAGTTCTGAGACATACAATTTGACCCTCGCGTCCTCACCTCGAATAGTTGTACCTTGTAACCCTATTTTGAAGCTGCTTTTTCCCGTCCCTGTGACCTCCGTACTTCTTTCTTAATATGCAATTAGAAACTTTTCATTCTAACAGCTCACCATGCAGGAACCGTCAACATTGTCATTAATGAGAGAAATGCTCGAGGAGATCTCCCATTATTACACATTAAACCAAGATCTGTGGAGAGTTATATTGTCCCTTCCGATTTTTTATCTCAAACACAGGTTGTCGCATTGGCCCGTTCAAGAAATCTACAATGCTTAATCGCTCATTGTTGTATCTGCCATGTTCACACTTCTATGTATGCAATTACTAGTCTTTAATGTTAACAGTGCATCATGCAACAACCATCTTAATTTTCATTAATGAGTGAAGGTCTCGAGGAGATCTCCCATTCACACGCATTGGACCAAGATTTGCACAGTGTTATATTATCCCTTCCAACTTTTCATTTCATTCATCGTCTGGAGAAAACAAGCGTTCTTTTAAACTTATGGCAGCAGGTCGACAACAGTTTTGTGGAGATATAGTAAATAACTTCAGACATCAGGACTAGAACTTCTAGTGGTCCAGGGCATACTTTTACTATTCATCCCGTTCTGCCCATAACGAAGTGATTTGGACCTCTGGAATCGCTCGTGCAAGCTGTGTCCTTGAGGTTTTTGACTGTAAGGAGGTGGTCTCTTGGTGCACCGAAAAATATGTTCCAAGCCAAATAATTATTCCACTGTGCGACCATTCTCCTATTTCTTTGTCACCTCAGGTCTTTTGCAAGATGTTAAAATTGTCAGAGCCAACATTGACCTTCAAAGGACAAGACTAGAGGCAGTTCCTAGAAAAACATGATAACGGGTTGGACATCTTAGCTGAGTTCCTCAAAGACCTGACAACAGTTCCTGAAGATATCACAAAGTTGCAGGTAAGTTCCTTTAGAAATCCATTCCGGGAAATTGCTTGGTTGTTTACAAGAAAAATGGGATAGGCATCCACGAAAAGCATTTCCCATATAATTATTTATATTTTTTACTTCACATTCAAGGAATAATTCATTTTTGATTGGGGGAAGCTAATTTCCATTGAAATTTGTTCCCAGTTGTCATGATTCAAAGAATCGAATAAATTTATATGTCATCCTACTTGATTTTTGCAATAGTGCATTGTTGTCTGTTTCCAAAACCGTCTCTTTCCAAGAAAATAAACTGTGGATTCGACCCAGTAACATTCTGGTACCAGACCCTGTGGAGGCACAAGGCCTCCCATTATTTTTATGAAGTTTTTAATGAATTTGTCTCAGTTTTCAAAGATTTATTGTTAGGGAAGGATGCTCTGCAGATGTCTGGCCAGGAAACAAAGTTTTTGAACAGGAAGGGCACACTTGAACAAAAGGAAAATCACAGTGTACTAATGGTCTTTGGCTCCAAGGAAAATTCTTCTTTCCTTCCATGCCACATCACAAACCAGATGTTTGTTGCAGAAATAGCAAGGCAATCGAACCATTGGTTGCATTTTTCCCATGACAAGAAAAAAAAACAGTTCATTCCTCTGCCCTGGAAATTCGGGGACTTTGTGTGCAAAAACACCAACAAGATTGACGAAGTTTCTAGCCATTTCAAGAAATCGAACGTAACATATGCTGAAAGGCTAAAAGGGTTCGACCCTAATAAGATTTTTCGAGAACATTTACTGACAGTTGGCTTTAGCAACTCTTTTATCCATAAACGTCTGACCGAAGACAGGGACAGTGACAACAACAATCCTGCTTCTGGTGATTGCGATGTAGAAACATTGCAAAGCGCAATTGAATTGTACAGACAACAGGGAAAAGTATCTGGTGAGAAGAGTTCCCAATCCCCCGCCAACACTCCCAAGAGCATGACATCACGGAGCATCGCTTCAACGGCCCACCCTAGTGAGAAAGCAACCCATAAATCTTCAAATGAAGGAGGGGATAAGAACCCTCCCCGCATAAAAATTGATAGTTCTCACAAAATTCCACTGACAAAGAAGAGAAAAAACAATGTAGGGCAGATGGACGAACCCGAAATTGAAACTGAACAGTTGCAACTTGAAATTGAAACTGAGCACATGCACAAAGTTGGTCCGTCCGCAATGGAAATAGTTGAGACCGACATTTTTTACGAAGATGAATCCTTCGTATTCCAGAGTGTTGTTTTTGACAGCCAATCTAAAAATATGGTCATTGAAAAGAGAGAGGTAACAAATAGGAAAGGAAAATCTCGCACAGATATTAACTTTAGGAAAATGCGGTCGTCCCAAATCTCCCTATTTCACCGCGTAATTGGTGATGCTCTTGATGATTCCATTGGAGGACTTGAAGCAGAGAATGCCAGACTGAAAGACCGCATCAAGGAATTTGAGGAGACTTTCATTGCTACCCTAGAGTTTGCCAGTCCTTTGGCAAAAAACGTGCATGCTACCACTGCAGCCAAGATAAAAGTATCCTCTACCCTCCTTGCATCGTCTAGAGCCCTTGTAGAGAATAACATCAAGAGAAGAATGCAACTAGTTACCGAAGCCTGGGAAACATCACAAAATATAGCTTCCTTCCGAAAGAGGGCAAATGATTTGCTCGAACATTTGCAGGTGAATTTAAAAAATGATCAATGTTTATGTGACCAGGTGATGACCCCTTTTTCCAACCATGCCATCAACACCTCGGATCTAAAAAGAAGACAAGAGAATCTCCCCTCCCCAAAGCGGACCAAAAAAGTAAAAGCATGTTGGAAAAATAAAGTTAAGAACCTAGAGCTCATTGTCGAGTCATGTAAACAAGCCATATTATAAAAGGAAGAATTATTCACAAACCTGATCGAAATAGACTTAGCCGGAAGTACCAACGAGGTTCAAGACCCAAACTTAATTCTCAAATCCTTGTCAATGACCAAAGAAGCCTTCGATGAACAACTTGATATTTTAAAGGGGTTGTCTTTCGAAAAGTTTTATGGCATAACTGAATATCATGTAGATGAGCTCAAGAGCTGGGTACTGGACTATTCGACACACAATGAAGAAATTGAACAGAGTCTGCATAGTATTTCAATGGATCTAAGGAAATTAGAAAATGACCTTTTCGACATAGAAATCTGGGATGAAATCAACATAGCCCCCATGAGAAGCTCCATTGAAGAATGGTTCCAACGGAGAATGGATAGCCTCATCCAGGAAGGGAAACAACCGATTGACAAGATTCCACTGACCGTCGACGACAGCAAAAAAAATGCATCAGCTTCATAGTAAGTCTATACTGTCATCTTGTTTTCTTTATCAATCTAGTTATTATACCTTTTTAAATAGAAAACTGTAACCAAACACTCATAACTTCCAATTTCTTCTTTTTAGGTCTTCCTCTCTACCGTGGCGCACTTCTTCTTTCTACATTCATAATTCTTGTACTTATTTCTTTTTATGGTCCGCGGGAGCCCCAATCCCAGTCTATATGACAAATGCATTTAAATTTCCAGAAATATGTAACAAAAACTAATTTGGGAATGCCTTTCATAATGTCCAGACTTTTGTGTCCAGGAACCTTTGTTGATGTAAAAAACATTATTAATTTTTGATAAATTTCAAAGAAAACTGACCTTTGTTATTACTATTCTATTGTATGCTAAATTTTGAAATAACACAACCCCAATCCCAGTCTATATGACAAACACATTTAAATTTCCATAAATATGTAACAGAAACTAATTCGGGAATGCTTTTCATAATGTCCAGACTTTTGTGTCCATGAACCTTTGTTACATTATTAATTTTTAATAAAGAACACTGACCTTTGTTATTATTATTCTATTGTATGCTAAATTTTGAAATAACACGGAAATATTCATATACTATCAAATTTAGATCTTGGAACCATTTCATTTAATTTTACTTTAATGTATTTTACTTTTATGCCTATTCAACCACATGTTTAAACTATATACACCCGACAAAGTCATCCTCTACATGGATACCACATGTATTTCAACTGGATTTCCACATGTCTGTAGTTGGCCGCATTTATTCTCATTCCAACTTGACAGGGACTACGGTGCCATACAATACTTGTTAATTTCGCTAACAAACACCTTTAATCAATTCATTTACATGTCTATGTAAATCTTTTAAATTATTCTCTTAACCAATTACCTTAAATTTACGAAGTTGTCGTAAATCCTTAGTTTTAAAGAAAAATATTACTTCTATACTTGATGTAGACGTGAGTTAACCATCATTACGAAGTTGTTCTAAATCCTTAGTTTTAAAGAAAAATATTACTTCTATACTTGATGTAGACGTGAGTTAATCATCATTATTTATTTCTTTCCATGTAAACAATAATTGAGTTCTGCAAACGATTTAACAAAGTACTCTTTATGCTTTTAAAGCAAAATTGGTGGTGTATAATGTATGCTTGGTTTGCTTGTATTTGGATGTTATTTATTCTTTAATTTTTATGTTATAAGAATCAACGTTTTTTTTTTTAATTAAGAAATTGTATTACTTTTAGTAGAAAAAAAACTTACATATCCATTGGAACTTGCAAGTCGGCTTTCAAAAAAAGAAATCAGAGCCAGCTCCAGGCTCCAAAGAGAGAAAAAAAAAATGTTTTTGTGTACTACAATTACATAGTGGCTTCGAAAGTTTGTGAAAGAAATCTAACATGTATGTAAAAAAGCTGAAACTATGGCAAGACTCAAAGTATCATGTACTTGGTGTGTCGTTTCTCTCTTCGTCATGAGTATGTCAGGTCTAAGTTGGGGCCAGACTGAAAGGTTGGCGGAAAATTGGCGGCTGGTCCATATAAGAGTACTTCAAATAAAAGGTCCAACCGACGATTTAAGCATTCCTGGCGAAAAATTTAGTCAGTCATGTCCTTTAGTCAGTGTATTATCAATTTGAGGTGATCCTCTGAGAGAATGGGTTGTGGTGTAGAAACTTGGGCCTCCACTGATGGAGGAGTGACATCTTGAAGAGGAATAAGCGAAGAAATCTCCTCAATGATGGGGTAGCCTTAATGTCCTTCTGGGGTAGCCCTAATGTCCTTCTGGTGGGTTGAATGAATATTCTGGGCCAGGTTCCTTTGCTGGCACGACTCAGTGAACCGACTTCCTATTTTATTTAAAAATATTAAATGTTTTGTTTATATTTTTCGTAAAGATATTTTAATATTTAAAAGTAATTTTATATTTGGGTTTGATTGTTTAGTTTCCAAACACAGTGTAAAATAATGGTTAAAATATATTTTTTATCATTTACATTTCTAAAAAAATGTTGTCTTAATTTTTCTAACAAAGTTTGAAATTAAAAAATACATAATTGTAAAATATATAATTAAAATAATGGTTAAAATATATTTTTTATTATTTACATTTAAAAAAAAATGTTTTCTTAATTTTTCTAATAAAGTTTGAAATTAAAAAATACATAATTGTAAAATATATAATTGTAAGTTAAATAAATAATGGTTAAAATATATTTTTTATCATTTACATTTCTAAAAAAAAATGTTGTCTTAATTTTTCTAATAAAATTTGAAATTAAAAAATACATAATTGTAAAATATATAATTGTAACTTTCCTTTTAGTACAATCAATTTATGAAAATTATGTAATTATCACTTTACTCATAAATCAATTTATAAAAAAAAAAATATGTAATTATTACTTATTCCAAAAAAAAATTTAATTTAAATTTAATTTTTTTTTAAAGAATTTATTAAATTAAAATTATTATAGATTTATTATGGAAAAAATATGAATATCTAAAATTTTTATAGTTAAAACACATCTTTACATTGAATATTAAAATACATTTTAATGTAATTTTTTTACTAATTTATTGTTTTTCTTTCCTAAATGGTTGTTTCAATAATGGAAATTATGTTTGTATTTTTAGTTTTAACAAATTTCATAATAATTTTTATTTAAAAAAAAAATATTTTTTATAAATGGTATTATTATTTTTCAATAAATATAATAAAATGATGCTCAATGTCAATGCCTCTTCCATAAATTTTAAAAAATAAAAGTTTATTATTAATATTAAAATTAATGTTTATAATCTTAATTTTAATAAATTTAATAATAATTTTTATTTAAAAAATATTATTATTTTTTTTTTTTTATAAATAGTATTATTATTTTTCAATAAATATAATAAAATGATACTCAATGTCAATGCCTCTCTCATAAATTTAAAAAAATAAAAGTTTATTACTAATATTAAAAAAAAAAAAAAGATTAAACATTAATTAAACGTGTATAATATAAATGAATTAAATTTTCTAAATTCTTGTAAATATTTCCTTGCAATTTGCAATCCTCTCATGAACTATTTACTTTAAATTTAATGGAGGAAGATTACTCCAGTATTCTTTTATCAAATAATTTGAAATAATTTATTATTTTTTTTTTTTTCTTCTTCATTTTTACTAGTTTTTCTTTTAAAGAGATTTAAGCTTTTACACATATTTTTACACCAACAAAAAAAATTGGATTCTATGTTTTAGAATCATAATTTGTGCAAAACCCTTCACACCACGTGGATTTCATGACAACATTTTTTCCATAGAAAGGAGGATAAAGGTTATCTTGTACTCTAAACTTAGAACCTCAAAAGTATTTTTCAATCCCACTCAATAATGCTTAGATAAATCACTTTCACCAAGTGATTTTAAGCTTTTACACGTTGTCTAAAAGGTGATTGAAGTAGTGAACTTAGAATAGATAATCCCAAGTCCACATACTTAAAAAATTCTCAAGGTTTTGAAATCCAACCATTGATTTTATTTAAGAATGGTCAAGAAGAACATTAGTTAATTTGTTAATAGTTAAAAAAGGGTCCATGAAGATGTCCAACAAAAAGGTGTTTTAGTATAGTACTAACATATTGAATTTTCATAATAAGAATGTCTCACTCAAAGAACATTGTTGAACACATATGATAGAGTGTAGATTTAATTGGAATAACAATTATAAATCTCATACATCACATCATCAATATTACTTTTTTAATGATAACACATTACTATAAAACAAGTGACAATCTCTACTCTAATAAATAAACAATATTTCTCATAATAATAAATAAACAATATTCTTCTTAATAGAATGAATGCAACAACAAAATACATCATCCCTATAAACTATGAAGACAACAAAAATATGAAAGGGGTTTCTAAGTTGTCACTAAACCTCAACCCAATGGAGAATAATTCTCATTATTTGTAAAGCTCTATCTTAGTATATCTTTATCTAAGTTAAAAAAAGTTTTCAAGACTCATTCACTTTAGTCAACCATATTTGTCTCTTTTTTCTAGGAAGTAATCTTTATTTCAATTTTTTAATCAAATAATGTTCTAAATATTAAGAGATTGTCATTATTTAGAGAGCATAAGTGTGGTGTAAATATGATATGATTTGGATATTTTACAATCACATTTTTTCAATCATTTTTATCTAAAATGTGGCTAAAATGTGGCTATATTTTAATATATTTGAGGCAAAATGGATTTTAATTAACCATTTAAAATATATTTGAGGCAAAATGGATTTTAATTAACCATTTAACAAATCTCCATATTGTCCTTCATTTAAAAAACACTCTAAAATCTTAATTTTATAATTCTTCCCAACTTAATCCTTTTTAATTTCGCTAACAAACACCTTTAATCAATTCATTTACATGTTTATGTCAATCTTTTAAACAACCTGAACCAGTTTGAACTCGTGTGAGGCCAAAACTCCCATCACCAACGCCCTGCATTGAATTACCTCTCGCAATGTGAAACCAGGAGGGGAGACGACAAGCAGGGGCTTGCTTTAGGTGCATGGCTTATGCACGTGGCACCCCATTCGGGATTACAATAATCAACATTTGTTACTATCTTGGTTTAATTAATTTAAACAATAATTTTTTTATCTAATACAAATAATATTAAATTTCAAATAAATGCAACAAAATAGTATACAATATTAACGCTTTATCTATTTTTAAATTTATAAGTAAAAAGGCTAAAGGAGTGACTCCGCTCTTATTTATTTCTTTCACTCACGTTTATAGAGACGTTCTTAAAAAAAATGTTGCAAAAGGATTAGTAATTCTGGCGGAAATAAGGGATGAGATTTCTTCGGTCCCTTGAGTTAGATTGTGAGTTTGATTTCTAGGAGAAGTTCATTATCTTTCATAATTTGTTAAATTTTTTTTTTTTTTTTTTTTATATAGATAATTGTTTTTTATTTTTTTTCTAGCTAGGGTGAGTTTAGGTTGACTCGGTCGAACCTAGAGGTTTCGTGAGATAGTTTAATTCTCTTATAAATGGTTTTCATTCTCAACCTCTCTCCATGAGATTTGAACTTGTGATTTGATGGAGACTAAACTCCACACAAATCAATTGGTTTCATAAAAAATTTTAGGGGCTATATATCATTTATGGGCTATTTTTTCCTGTTTTTTTTTTTCAAATATTCTTCAATTTTCATTTTTTTTTTAAATGATTAGCCCAAATTTTATAGCATATAGTTTTTTTACTGAAAAAATAGCCCAAATTCTATAGAAACCATATAAAATCTTTAGAAAACTGAATACTTTTACAAAACTTTTTATAGTTTACATATTAATAAATGATAAAATTCACATACAATGATCTTGAATAAACCTATATTATAAGCATAATAAAAGTTAGAACTATCTATTTTATTTTTATATTTTTAAAATTTTTTAAAAGCTAAATATAATTAATTTTTTAAACTTTTGAGAAATTGAACTTTACAAATAATGATGGTGATGGGTTATCATGTTTCCTTTGGTATTTCATTTTCATCCAACAAATCTAGAAAAATCCCTTTATAAATTTTATTGGGATAGCACGTTTCGTTTGGTATTTCATTTCCATTCAACAAATCTAGCAAAACCAATTTCAATGGATTCATAAACATCTTAACATTAAATTTATCTGAATGGATAATAAATAAATTCTAATTTAAATCAATGTTGATATAAGTAATTCGGTGAATATAGCGACGGAATTTCCTTTTTACAATTTTTTTGATTCATAAACCTCTTCACAATAATTTTTTAGAAGAAAAAAAAACCATTATATTTCATATAAAAATATACAAGTTACGATTCCGTTAAAAAAGACAGAGACTTTTTAAAACATAATCTCTAAGACATGGACTTTTTTAAACATAATCTCTTCTATTCATTCAGTGTCTCTTCTACTTTTCTACATATATAGTTCATTTCTATTACAAACATTTTCACTTCTTTTCAACAAAAATCAATCTCTCCAATAAAAGAGAAGCATAACTAAGCCAAATCAAAATACATTTCATACTGAAATTCCTGGATTCAAAATGCCCCCTCTTCCATCATCAAAGCCTCTTTCGATGTTTGATCCGCCTTTTTATAGAGTTTTCTGAAGACACGTGTGCAAGAGTAACATTCCAGTTCGCCAAGGAGTTCTCTTATTTTTTTCATCATGAGTTGTAATCTTGCCACAAATGTTTGCAATTTTCCATTCACCCAATCCACCACAAGGCAAGAATCACCAAAGATTTGAATCTTGTGAAGGTTTAGAGAAAAGGCCTAAAATAGTAAATCCCAAATGGTTGATAATTGAACCTTCATATTTGAAACTCTCTTAGGATTATATCTTATGTCGAAATGATGATTAATGTTGATAAACAAAATGATCTGGATTTATGAGCGGAACAAAATGAAACACAAATCTATAATAATAATACAAAGATACGGTGAACAATAATAAAGCTATAGTGAAACTTAACTTCTATTCAATAAAAATTTTTGTTGAAACTGTAAAATGCAGAATGAAACAATCTTGCTCGAATGATGGTAGCAAATCTCTGAGAAGAGATGTGGCAGCTACGCGCATTCATATGAGTACCTTACAATGAGGCTTCCAAGCCTTTTTAGCATCAATAAGTGATCAGAAAACACTAGACATCCAAAAACTAACCCTAGGAGATGAAGCACCAAAATTAATGTGGGCCCCGATGGGGTAAGTTGGTACATCAACTTCTCGGGGTTGTAACTTTTGCACATGATCTTCGTTTTAGGTGCACGATAGCCCGTTGGAAAGTTCTATATGAGGACTACACATGTTTTCATCACACTTTAACTTTGTATACAGTGTGACTGTGGAGAGTCCAAAAAACGTTGTTTAGGGTCTCAAAACGACCCCATAAGTTTAGGACCCGAAAAATTAGAAAAAAACTGCTAAGATGAAAACTGTATGTGAGCTAGTTGCAAGAGGTGGGTGGCCACCGTTATCCACCTGGATCAATCCTCCTCCCTTAGGAGACAATGGTCTCCATTGCGTTGAGTTCCCCCATCATATGAGGAAATTTATGCTGAATTTGGCCCCAGGTGTGCCACTTGCCTTGGTGCAAGAGTTGTCCTGCTTTAACAACATGATAAAGATGAAGTTTCTCTTGGCGAGTACCCTTGACTTGTGTGTCCATGATCTGATCAATGGATGATTTTTCCATGCAGTCACGGTTTAGCTCTATCAATGTCAATTGTTTTTCTATCTCTGAGGTGTCTGATAAAGGTGGAAAGTATGGTCGTAGGAGGTCCACATTATACAATGGTTGCAAACCAAGGAAGGGGGAATGTCGAGTTCAAAATAATTGTTACCCATGGCCTTGGTGATGGTGTAAGATCCATAGAGAAGTGGACGAAGCTTCCGATGGGGTCTTGTAATGTGTTCTTTCTGCAAATGCAACCAAACTTTATCTCCCACCTCAAACTTGTGTGCCACCCTGTAATACACCTAGGTCAAACCCCAAATGTAAATGTAAATATAAATGTACATATGTATATAAGCTGGTGAGTGGTTTGTATCAAGTTTTGGAATTAGTTTTGTAAGTGCCTTCCATAATATAGTGTGCATATGTGTTGCGCACAAAAAGAAGAAGTGCACACATCCTAGTATACTGCATGCAAAAACTTGAGTACGTGATCTTGAGGCCAAAGAGCCTTTGTGTATATGTTAATGTTTTTGAGGCTAGTGAGTCTCAATACAAAAATGATAGTATGTTTGTATTATAAATGTGAATCACATGCAAATATTAATGAAAAGCACATCACTACAGTAGAACAACAATGTAAAAGAGTATGGAGGGCTAAAATCCACTAGATAGGGAAATGGGGCTAAAAGTTAAGGATAAGGGGCTAAGCTAGGGAGCTTAAGCAAAAAAGGAATATTATATTAATATTCCTTAAAGTATAAAGTATGGATAATTATTGTATACTAAGTTCTAAGGATGGGGACAAGTGGGCCGAGGTAGTTCTCAACATGACAAGTGTCAAGTTGGGAACATGCATACATATAGTTTGCACTTAGTTCATTTTCCATCATTCCATCAACATTTTCACTCACTCTTTCATATGTCCTCCGTACCTTCCTGATATTGTCAATGTACTTGTACCTGGTTAGATTAGGAGCTGGACTCAAGAAGCGAGTTGTCAGGTCCATGGGGATATTGAAGAGGTGGGTTGTCAGGCCCATGAGAAATTCTCTCTAGGTGAGAGGATTATTGGGAATTGAGTTCTAGAAGGTTCCAAAATACAACTACAGATCTTTGAGACTTCTTGTCCTGCATGTTGTTGAATCCCTGGAAAGGAAGTGGGGCAGTCGAGGGACTTTTGAGTAGAGAAGGGGCACAATTCCTGGGGTGGGACATGCATGTGGGGAATGAGGGACTGTAGGATGTTAGTTTGAGTTGGCACCTGTGACTGAGTTTTCCTGTTGTATGAGATACATCATCTTGGTTAGGAATTCCTTTACCCGGGTGGAGTTTATCCCTAGCTTGGGGGTGACCCACTACTGAGAGTTTTGAGCAGCGTGGTCTAAGGATGGGAGGAACGTGGAAGGTCTGCACACAGTTGGTGATATTTTTATCAAGATAAGTGTCAATTGTGTGTTAAATTATGTGTTGCATTATTATTTATGCGTTTATTTTTATGGGTTTTCCCTGTGTATGATGCATGTGTGTTTCTAATATTATTCTGTATGAATCAGTGTATTTGCATGTTTTAATTTGGTATCAAAGTTTGAATTTTTGGTTGGCATGGCCTAGTTGGTTGTTGGGGATGCTACACACCCGGTGTTGATCATGGCGCTGCTTGTACTTGGGATTGGACTTTTGCAAAATATCCTGAACATGTTGGTGGATGTGCTGGATTCATTCAATGAACCGGGTGGCTTTGTCCGCTTTGGTTTGAGGATGAGATGATTCTGCTTGTGTGGATGAAGGGGGTAGTGCAACATCCATGGGACCCAATGGTTGAAATCCCAACCCCACCTGAAAGGGGATGTGGTCGATTGAGCTATGTATGGCTCTATTTTAATTGTGCTAAACATAGGGAAGAATCTCATCCTATGTGCGCGGATACTTGGAAATGTACACACGCAAGATATGCATGATCATCCTATTGAGGACCTCGGTTTGGCCATCCATTTGGGGGTTGAAGGTAGTGGATTTGGTGAGCTTGGTGTCCATTCGTGACCAAAGGCTTGACCATAATGTGCTAAGGAACCGACTGTCCCGATCTGAGACAATGGTTTGTGGTATCCCAAAATGTACCCACACTCATTCGAAGAAGAGCTTGGTAGTGGCCTCCGTTGTGATTCTCTTCTTACAGGTGACCATAATCGCCATCTTGGAAAATTGATCAACAACCACAAAAACACATTCATTTCCCTGCTTTGTTAAGGGAAGGCCCGACATGTTGTCCATTAATATGGATTCCTAGGGCTTGTCGGGAGTAGGAAAATGGGTGTACATGCCTTGTTTCTTAATGGCCGATTTGGCAATGACATAGGCCATGTAGGTCCTGATATACTTGCTGACATTCTGTCGAAGTTTCGACCAATAGAAATGTTGTTGTAGAATTTCCACTATCTTTTCTAAGCCGATGTGTCCTGCCACCCGACTGTAGTGAGCTTCCCAAATTAGCTTCACTTTCTCACTTGATGGGACGCAGAGATGACCTAGATGGCACAACAACCCATCCGAAAGATGGAAATCAATGCCATCTGTGTTTGTTCCCAACATATTCTAGGTAGTGGAAAAGTCAGGATCTCTCTTGTAGAGTTGGCGCCATCCATAGGTATCATGTCTGTAGGAGTGTAGCACCGTGGTTTGTGCTACAACTGGAGGCTGACTGAGGTAGTCAGTGATGTGGTTGGTGCTCCCTATATTATACTTGATGTTGAGATGAAATTGTTGCAAGTATGTGAACCAATTCTGATGGCAATCATTCTACAATTTTCCTTGTGTCTACATGAACCACAGAGCTTATGATCAATGTGGATGATTGCCTCCTTGCCAAGAATGTAATACCTCCACTGGCAGTAGGCTTTTACAATGGAGTACATTTATTTTTCATAAGTGGGGTACTTATGGACGATATCTGATAGTGTCTCACTATGATAGGCCACAAGATGTTTTTGTTGAGTGAGAATTGTGCCCACAACATAGTTTGAAGCATCTATCTCAATCTCAAAAGGATGTTGCAGGTCAGGTAATGAAAGCACTGGGCTGAGCACAAGCATTGCTTCAAATCATTGAATGCTTTCTATTGCGACTGTCCCCACACAAAATTTTCCTTGCCACCACCCCTGGTCACTTGAATAAGGGCCCATGGAATGTGGGAGAATCCCAACATGAACCTGTGATATAAATTGGCAAGGCCTAAGAATATCTGAAGATCAATGAGTGTGGTCAGGGCTCACATTTACGAATGACCTAGATCTTGGATGGATCAACATGAACCACATGCTCATCATCAATGTAGCCTAGGTATTGGACCATGTTCATGTCGAAGGAGCATTTTTCCAAGTTTTTATATAGCTTGTGTTTCCGCAGAGTGTGTAGAACCTGTTGAATATGATTCAAGTGTTCCACCCAACTCTTGTTGAAGATGACGATGTCATCCAAATACACCACCAAAACGAAAAGGCTGCAAGATATCGTCCATTATCCTCAT
Source organism: Picea engelmannii (assembly GCA_009831015.1). Classification (NCBI taxonomy): domain Eukaryota; kingdom Viridiplantae; phylum Streptophyta; class Pinopsida; order Pinales; family Pinaceae; genus Picea; species Picea engelmannii. Next base: position 145,623 of record ML818261.1, on the reverse strand, counting down.
GAAATTTGTTTGGGCATTCGTCAAGCCAAAGGGCATGACCAACCATTCAAAAAGAGCTTCTTTGGACTTGAAGGTAGTCTTCCATACATCGGTCTATTCCATTGGGACCTGGTGGTAGTCGAACTTCATATCAATCTTACTGAAGTACTTGGCCCCCTTAAGTTGGTCAAGGAGATCATCAATTTGGGGAATTGGGTATCGGTTCCTAACTATGATTTTACTTAGGGCCCAATAATCAATGCGGAGTCACCAGGTCCTATATTTATTCTACACAAACACGATTGGTCTTCCACAAGGTGATGATCTTGGTCGGATGTGCCCCTTTCCGAGCAGCTCTTGGATCCGAGACTCGATTTCCTCATTTTCTGATAGGGAGCGGTGATAGACTGGCCCATTGGATAATGGTGCATCGGGGGTTAGATCGATTGAATGATTGACCTAACAGTGCAAAGGTACCCAAGTGGGTGAGGAGAAGATGTCTTTGTATTCTTCCATGACCTTATCCACTTGCTTCTGCTACGTGGAAAGACTTGTCGCGGAGGCCATGAATGTGGCTTCCACCTTCCATTATAGATTTATTAAATCAAAATTATTATAGATTTATTATAGAAAAAATATTAATATCTAAAATTTTTATAGTTAAAACACATCTTTACATTAGATATTAAAATACATCTTAATATAATTTTTTACTAATTTATTGTTTTTCTATGGTTGTTTCAGCCATGAAAGTTATGTTTGTATTCTTGGTTTTAATAAACTCAATAATAAGTTTTATTTAAAAAATATAAATTTAAAAATAAATTATGTATAGTATTATTATTTTTCAATAAATATAATAAAATGATAAGTTTCTTCCATAAATTTTAAAAAATAAAAAATTATTACTAATATTAATATTTTAAAAAAGAGATTAAACATTAATAAAACTTGCATACTATAAATTACTTAAATTTTCTAAATTCTTCACACTGTAAAAATTTCCTTACAAATTGCAATTCTCTCCTGAACTATTTACTTTGAATTGAATTTAATGGAGGAAGATTACTATAATATTATTTTATCAAATAATTTGAAATAAAATTTTCTTATTACCTTTTTTCTTCTTTCTTTTCACTCATTTTTCTTTTAAAAAGATTCAAACTTTTACACATGGTTTTTACACCAACAAAAAATTTGGGTTCTATATTTTAGAGTAATAATTTGTACAAAACCCTTCACAATCCATGTAGATTTCATGACAATATTTTTTTCCTAGGGAGGAGGATGAAGGTTATCCTCTACTCTAGACTTAGAATTTCCATCAAAAATATTTTTCATTCCCATTCAATGATGCTTAGAGATGGATCACTTTCACAAAGTAATTTTCAATTTTTACACTTTGTCTAAAAATAACCAAAGTAGTGATCTTAGAATAGATAATCCCAAGTCCACATGCTTAAAAAATTCTCTATAATGAAAAGCAAGGCTTTGAAATCCAACCATTAATTTCATTCAAGAATGGTGAAGAAGAACATTTGTTAATGGTTAAAAGCGGGTCCATGAAGATGTCCAACAAAAAGGTGTCGCAGTCTAGTACTAACATATTGAATTCTCACAATAAAGAATGTCTCACTCAAAGCACATTGTTGAACACATATGATAGAGTGTGGGTTTAATTGAAATAAGAATTATAAGTCTCATATATCACATCATCAATATTATTTTTTTAATATTACTTTTTTTTTTTTAATGATAACACATTATAAAGCAAATGAAAAACTCTACTCTAATAAATAAATAATATTTCTCATAATAATAAATAAACAATATTCTTCATAACATAATGAATGTAACAATAAAAGACATCATTCCTATAAATTATGAAGACAAAAAAAAAATAAAAAAAAATGATAACACATTACTATATAAATGAAGACAACAAAAAATGATAACACATCACTATAAAGGAAGTGGCAATCTCTACTCTAATAAATAAACAATATTCCTCATAATATAATGAATGCAACAACAAAATACATCATCCCTATAAATTATGAAGACAACGAAAATATGAAAGGGGTTTCTAAGTTGTCTTAGTGTATTTTTATCTAAGTAAAAAAAAGTTTTCAAGACTCAATTAATTTAGTCAACCATATTTGTCTCTTCTTTTTTTAAGTAATTTTTATCTTAATTTTTTAATCCGATAATGTTCTAAATATCATTTAGAGAGTAAAAGTGTGGTGTAAACATGATATGATTTAGATATTTTGGGGATACATTTTTTCAATCATTTTTACTTAAAGAATTGTTGGAATTGTAAATATCAATTGTTGAGATTGCATAACCCAGATGTAATATTTAAACTTCTTTATAAGTATAACATTGATGTCATATAAATTCACTTTTTTTTTTCAAAATTTAATATATTTTAAAAATAATTAGTTTCCATTTATTTTATCTTGAAATCTAAGAAGAATCAAATATTTTCAAACACAAACTTTTCCACAATTTCCTTAAAAATTTAATCCTCTCATTATGTTTTAGGAGAAAAAGATTGAATACCTAAGAAAACATAAATAGATATGAATTTTAATTAACCATTTATATAAAAGATTCTCCTTACAAATCTTCATATTGTTATTCATTTAAAAAAACACTCTAAAATCTTAATTTTATAATTCTTTCCAACTTAATATTTTTAGTCCCTGTTGTAGGCATAGATGGACTATAGTGATCAATAATTCGTTGACTTAATATTAGTTTATCATTTGACCACAAATATTTGCATAGTCTCTATTGTTGGAGCTAGGGAACTAAAAACATTGATTTTTATATAATAAAAAGTACCATATATGTAATGATCTGATTGGATAACAGATTGGATGTCTTATTTCCGGCTTTGTTGTTCCCTATGTTTTATATGTTAACATATCCAATCTTTTTGATCATATATAGTCATTTTGAATCATATATTTTTCCTATGTATTGCTTAAAAGTGGACTAATGCTAGCATTAGTTTGAATGTTTGTCTTAGCATTTTCTGTTGGCTAAATTTATCCCAATGTTCGGTATGCTAGCATATCCAAAGTTTGTACTTCAAACAGATTCTCTGTTGTTCGAACTATTGTTACATAAATTATAATAAAAAAAAATTGGTATGTCAGAGACCTGCCACATTGCATTCGTTCTTAAATGTTTACAGATCATTTCTGACAGAGTTAAATGTTTAACTAATAGGCTTTGCAGCGTTGAATGTCTACTTAGCAGACTTGTTACACTATATTTTCTTCCATTTTTATTTTATTTTATATGCAATGTTCTCTGCAGTCAATTTGGGCAATATTGTGCTTTAGCAGCATTGATAGTCTCTTCTTGCATCTCCATTGATTTCTTATTTGCTTGTTGTTGTTGTTCTTGTTTGCATGTTCATCTTGTTGTAGTTTACACGTTTTGGGTTCTGCAACCGTGATTGGAACTGTGACAATGTTGGTCGACTGGTTCGTGCTTGCTTCTTTGTTCGTTGGATGTTGTTTATTGTTGTTTGATTCGACATAGACATTAATTATGCTTTCAAAAGTGACAACCGACCAGACAAGTTCAAAAAGATTGGCTTTAATAAGTGGAAATATCGATGACATCTCCCATTAAAATGAATATACAGGCGAATATTATGGGATCTGGTAATTTCTTTTGCCTGCATTTTGAATTTGCAAAAAAAATAAAAAAATATTGTCTCTTTTTAGTTTTGTAAAGGCTTCAACATAGTAACAGTGCAATATTGTACTACCTCGTTGCCATCCACGAACATGTCACCCACAGAGGCCTTCACGTCATGTCCCTCTTTAATACTATGCATATGTTAGATGTCAGATTTGAGAATCTTCTTGGATATGGGAATGTTAATACGTGCTATTAGTCACTATTCAACATACATATTCGAAAAGATTGGCATTAATAAGAGAAAATATCGAGGGCATATGTCATTAAAACGAATTAACCCAAAATCTACCGAAGATCATACTGTCATCCTCCAACGTTGTTTTTAAATACTTATTGCCATTTCTCTCTATCATCAAAGAGTTGGGATTTACGGTGCATTCATTCTAATGTTCCTGGTCATGGACATGTAAGACAACTTAGAGATGCCATTGAGGCCCAACGTGAGCTTTGAGCAAAAAAAAACTATGTTATCCAACAAAAACTTAGACAGGGGGAAAAAAAAAACAAGTATCTTCTGGTTGGTGTTCTCCCTGTATTTGATGCTTTGGGTTGAAAAGCCTGCCTAGAGATTTATTTGTTGATCTTCTTTTTTTTCTTGCTGGGAGTTGGGATGGATTTTCAGGTCACCTGCAAAATACTCCTTCGTTGAAGTATATAGTTTCTTCCAACAACATAGATTTGGAAAGTGTATCGAATTCTGTAGAGTACATAGGAATTTGTCTTCGTCAGGGGTGTCACACTTACTATGGCTTGTAAAATGGTCTGTGATGTTCAGAAATGACGTGAAATATTGCTCCATTCGTGAATGTACCCAGAACCGGGTAATATAAACTATGTGATTCGATAAAACGACAAATTATAATTACATAAGTTTCTATTTCAATGTTTCTTGAGCTACTTCTGGGTGTGGTAATAGACTTGACAGAAAGACATGTTCTTTTTCAAAGTTTGTTCGTTGTCCTCTGGGTGTATTTACAGACTCCACATATTTGGCATCACCTCCAAACATTTCACACCTTTCTATGGGCCGTCATGTCTACCACCCCTACAATGGAAGATATATTTTGATGCAATCTGCAGCATTTGATACACTTTCCAGACCTCTGCTACCGGAAGAAGTCATGTACTTCAACAAAAGAATATTTTGCAGCCGGTTTGGATGTTCCTTCCAATTTACTATAATAAAACAAAGAAGTTCAACATACAAATCTTCAGGTAGGATTTTCAACCAAACAGATGATCGAATACAAGGAGAATAATAGTCACAACATACTTGAATTTTTTTTCTGTCCCATAACTGACGTCACATAGAACGACTGATCCAGATTATTTTCGGCACGAAATGAGAGCAGAGATATAATAAGGAAATGCACAGAGATATCACAGATATTCAATAATATAACAAAAATGTATCAGAGATGCAACCATAAACATAGATATACAATAATACACGATTTTATTAATTAAATAATTGTACAGATACTGGAAAAATACAGAGTGAAAGACTTGCTAGAATGGTGGCAGCTTATCTCTGAGAAGAGATGTGACAGTTAATCGCATTCGCAAGAAGATGATTACAATGAGCCTCCGAAGGCCCTTTTTACAATAAGAATGAATGTCAAAAACCCTAGACATCCAAAAACCTAACCCTAGGAGACGAAGCGCCAAAAGTCATGTGGGCCCCATTTGGGTAAGTTAGTACATCAACTTCTCGGGGTCGTAACTTTTGCACATGATCTCCGTTTTAGGCGTATGATAGCCCGTTGGAAAGGTATCATCAAGGAGATTCATTTTAGGAAAAATATAAAGGGATATACTATATTGCAAACCTTTTTTCCCAAAAAACATTGTTTAGGCCTCAAAATGGCCCCGGAAGTTAAAAACTACTAAAAATAGTAAATTTCCAAAATTGCCAGAAAATTGTTTTGAGCCAGTTGGAAAAGGTGGGTGGCCACCAATATCCACCTGGATCAATCCTCCCTCCTTAGGAAGAAATGGTATCCATTGCATTTAGTTCCCAGGAGAGGGAAAAACATTTGTTGAATCTGCATCTTGGTATCCAACGCTTATGTCCCCTGTTCATGGTATCCAACACTTATGTCCCTTGTTCCATCATATACATCTTGGACCCAAATAACTTCTGTGATTTGCAATTTATGCCTTTACTAGTGAGAACTCACTAGGGGTTCGAAAGGATTTGCATTAATAAACGAACATTAGATGTTCTTATGTGAGATACTTTGTCCTTTTTCCCTTGTCTTCTTCCCCTATATTATCGCTTTCTAGTTATATACTTAGTCACATTTCTGTGATTGTGGGTTCCCGCATTGGCAGGCTGACATATCTTCATCTCCATCTATATCCTCAGATGACGAATCTGACCGACCATTGTTCCTTTCCATACTTAGACAATTTTATGCATGTGGTTGTCGGGTTGGCGCTTTCGAACTCTGTTGCTTCTTGTTCCGTGATATACGTCTTGCACTCAAAACTTTTGTCATCTACAATTCCACTGCGGACTCCTTGAACTTGCAAGCTTCACTCTACTATGGTTCACAAATTTTTCAAAGTATCTATCCCTGCCTTCCATCCCCCCTAACTTCCTGTCCTTCCTAATATACATTAGTTATGCTCTTACTAGTGACAAGTGAACAAACTGGTACGAAAAAATTGGCATCCAACCCTTCGCAATATACAAATTGACTACCAAATTTCGACATCGTCCCCTCTTCCGTGTTACAGATTATGCATTCAAATGTTTCGAGCGATACAATTTGACCGTTTGGGCCTCACGTCTCCTGGGGAGACCTTGTCGTCCTATTTTGGATCCTCGTTTTGACGGGTTTCGAACTCTGTTGCTTCTTGTTCCGTGATATACATCTTGCACTCAAAATTTTCATGATCTACAATTCCACTGCAGACTCCTTAGCCCTTTTTCCCTTTTCCTCTTCCCGTGTATTATCACTTTCTGGTTATATACTTAGTCTCCATTATATGATCGCGGGTTCCAATGTTAGCGAGCTAACATATCTTGATCTACATCTATATCCTCACATGACGAATCTGACCGACCACTATTCCTTTCCATACTTAGCCAATTTTATGGTCGCGATTTCTAGGTTGGCACTTTCGAACTATGTTGCTTCTTGTTCTGTGATATACATCTTGCACTCAAAACTTCTGTGATCTACAATTCCACCACAGACTCCTTGAACTCGCAAGCTTCACTCTACCACGGTTCACAAATGTTTCAAAGTATATCTCACTGCCTTCCATCCCTGCTAACTTTTTGTCCTTCCTAATATACATTAGTTATGCTCTTACTAGTGACAATTGAACACACTGGTATGAAATAGTTGGCATCCAACCACCCACAATACAAAAATATACTACCAGGTTTTGACATCGACCCCTCTTTCGTGTTACAGATTATGCATTAAAATGTTTCGAGCGATACAATTTGACCATTGGGGCCTCACATCTTCTGGGGAGACCTTCTCAGCCTATTTTGGATCCTCATTTTGACGGGTGCACGAAATCTCCAATTCTTAGTCACTGTTTCGGGTTGGTGCTTTCGAACTCTGCTACTTCTTGTTCCGTGATATACATCTTGCACTGAAAATTTCCATGATCTACAATTCCACAGCGGGCTCCTTAGCCCTTTTTTCCTTTTCTTCTTCCCATGTATTATCGCTTTCTGGTTATATACTTAGTCGCCTTTCTATGATCACGGGTTATAGTGTTGATGGGTTGACATATATTCATCTCCATCTATATCCTCACATGACGAATCTGACCGACCACTGTTCCTTTCCATACTTAGCCAATTTTATAGCCGCAGTTGTTGGGTTGGCACTTTCTAAATCTGCTGCTTCTTGTTCCATGATATACATCTTGTACTCAAAACTTTCGTGATCTACAATTCCACCGCAGATTCCTCGAACTCGCAAGTTTCACTCTACCATGGTTCACAAATGTTTCAAAGCATTTGTCGTTGCCTTAAACATGTCATTAATGACCATCCTCGGTTCCATGGTACACATTTTTCATTCAAGTCCCAAAACATACAATTTGACCTTCAAGAAGTCACGTCTCCTGGGGAACCATTGTCGCCCTGAATCTGAGGCCCGTCCGACGACTTTCCATACTTACCCATTTCATGGAATCTCTTTCGTGGTTCCTCGGGTTGGCGGGTTCACGAAATCTCCAATTATTAGGCACTATTTACTATGCCCGACCAAGGTTTACTACCAATAGTTCATCATGCAACATCCCTGCTGACCACCATTAAAAAGCAAAAGCATAGCAAGACAGTGAAATTTAATTAAAAATGCTCCTAGTCATTTATCTATTCCATACTTTAGCCACTTAGTTCTGATTGTGGGTTCCCAGATAGGCGGGCTCACGTTTGCACTTCCATTGTTCCGTTTCCTACAAACATTACCTGAACTTCCACGATATACAAATTTCCCTCTGGACTGTCCTATCATACCCTCTTCGATGTTAGGCATATTGCACTCAAAAAGTTCTAAGACATACAATTTGACCCTCGCGTCCTCACCTCGAACAGTTGTACCTTGTAACCCTATTTTGAAGCTGCTTTTTCCCGTCCCCACGACCTCTGTACTTCTTTCTTAATATGCAATTAGAAACTTTTCATTCTAATAGCTCACCATGCAGGAACCATCAACATTGTCATTAATGAGAGAAACGCTCGAGGAGATCTCCCATTATTACACATTAAACCAAGATATGTGGAGAGTTATATTGTCCCTTCCAATTTTTCATCTCAAACACGGGTCGTCGCATTGGCTCGTTCAAGAAATCTACAATGCTTAATCGCCCATTGTTGTATCCGCCATGTTCACACTTCTATGTATGCAATTACTAGTCTTTAATGTTAATAGTGCATCATGCAACAACCATCTTAATTTTCATTAATGAGTGAAGGTCTCGAGGAGATCTCCCATTCACACGCATTGGACCAAGATTTGCACAGCGTTATATTATCCCTTACAACTTTTCATTTCATTCATTGTCTGGAGAAAACAAGCGTTCTTTTAAACTTATGGTAGCAGGTTGACAACAGTTTTGTGGAGATATAGTAAATAACTTCGGACATCAAGACCAGAACTTCTAGTGGTCCAGGGCATACTTTTACTATTCATCTCGTTCTGCCCATAACGAAGTGATTTGGACCTCTGGAATCGCTCGTGCAAGCTGTGTCCCTGAGGTTTTTTACTGTAAGGAGGTGGTCTCTTGGTGCACCGAAAAATATGTTCCAAGCCAAATAATTATTCCATTGTGCGACCATTCTCCTATTTCTTTGTCACCTCAGGTCTTTTGCAAGATGTTAAAATTGTCGGAGCCAACATTGACCTTCAAAGGACAAGACTGGAGGCAGTTCCTAGAAAAACATGATAATGGGTTGGACATCTTAGCCAAGTTCCTCAAAGACCTGACAATAGTTCTTGAAGATATCACAAAGTTGCAGGTAAGTTCCTTTAGAAATCCATTCCAGGAAATTGCTTGGTTGTTTACAAGAAAAACGGGATAGGAATCCACGACAAGCATTTCCCATATAATTATTTATATTTTTTACTTCACAGTTAGGGAATAATTCATTTTTGATTGGGGGAAGCTAATTTCCATTGAAATTTGTTCCCAGTTGTCATGATTCAAAGAATCGAATAAATTTTATATGTCATCCTACTTGATTTTTGCAATAGTGCATTGTTGTCTATTTCCAAAACTGTCTCTTTCCAAGAAAATAAACTGTGGATTCGACCCAGTAACATTCTGGTACCAGGCTCTGTGGAGGCACAAGGCCTCCCATTGTTTTTATGAAGTTTTTTAATGAATTTGTCTCAGTTTTCAAAGATTTATTGTTAGGGAAGGATGCTCTGCAGATGTCTGGCCAGGGAACAGAGTTTTTGAATAGGAAGGGCACACTTGAACAAAAGGAAAATCATAGTGTACTAATGGTCTTTGGCTCCAAGGAAAATCCTTCTTTCCTTCCATGCCACATCACAAACCAGATGTTTGTTGCAGAAATAACAAGGCAATCGAACCATTGGTTGCATTTTTTCCATGACAAGAAAAAAAACCAGTTCATTCCTCTGCCCTGGAAATTCGGGGACTTTGTGTGCAAAAACACCAACAAGATTGATGAAGTTTCCAGCCATTTCAAGAAATTGAACATAACATATGCTGAAAGGCTAAAAGGGTTTGACCCTAATGGGATTTTTCGAGAACATTTACTGACAGTTGGCTTTAGCAGCTCTTTTATCCATAAACGTCTAACCGAAGACAGGGACAATGATGACAACAATCCTGCTTCTGGCGATTGCGATGTAGAAACATTGCAAAGCACGATTGAATTGTACATACAACAGGGAAAAGTATCTGGTGAGAAGAGTTCCCAATCCCCCGCCAACACTCCCAAGAGAATGACATCACAGAGCATCACTTCAACGGCCCACCCTAGTGAGAAAGAAACCCATAAATCTTCAAACAAAGGAGGAGATAAGAACCCTCCCCGCATAAAAATTGATAGTTCTCACAAAATTCCACTGACAAATAAGAGAAAAAACAATGTAGGGCAGGTGGACGAACCTGAAATTGAAAGTGAACAGTTGCAACTTGAAATTGAAACTGAGCACATGCACAAAGTTGGTCCGTCCGCAATGGAAATAGTTGAGACCGACATTTTTTACGAAGATGAATCCTTCGTATCCCAGAGTGTTGTTTTTGACAGCGAATCTAAAAATATGGTCATTGAAAAGAGAGAGGTAACAAATAGGAAAGGAAAATATCGCACAGATATTAACTTTAGGAAAATGTGGTCGTCCCAAATCATAATTGGTGATGCTCTTGATGATTCCATTGGAGGACTTGAAGCAGAGAATTCCAGACTGAAAGACCGCATCAAGGAATTTGAGGAGGCTTTCATTGCTACCCTAGAGTTTGCCAGTCCTTTGGCAAAAAACGTGCATGCTACCACTGCAGCCAAGATAAAAGTATCCTCTACCCTCCTTGCATCGTCTAGAGCCCTTGTAGAGAATAACATCAAGAGAAGAATGCAACTAGTTACCGAAGCCTGGGAAACATCACAAAATATAGCTTCATTCCGAAAGAGAGCAAATGATTTGCTCGAACATTTGCAGGTAAATTAAAAAAATGATCAATGTTTCTGTGACCAGGTGCTGACCCCTTTTTCCAACCATGCCATCAACACCTCGGATCTAAAAAGAAGACAAGAGAATCTCCCCTCCCCAAAGAGGACCAAAAAAGTAAAAGCATGTTGGCAAAATAAAGTTAAGAACCTAGAGATCATTGTTGAGTCATGTAAACAAGCCATATTAGAAAAGGAAGAATTATTCACAAACCTGATCCAAATAGACTTAGCCGGAAGTACCAACGAGGTTAAATACCCAAACTTAATTCTCAAATCCTTGTCAATGACCAAAGAAGCCTTCGATGAACAACTTGATATTTTAAAGGGGTTGGCTTTCGAAAAGTTTTATGGCATAGATAAATATCGTGTAGATGAGCTCAAGAGCTGGGTACTGGACTATTCGACACACAATGAAGAAATTGAACAGAGTCTGCATAGTGTTTCAATGGATCTAAATAAATTAGAAAATGACCTTTTCGACATAGAAATATGGGATGAAATCAACATAGCCCCGATGAGAAGCTCCATTGAAGAATGGTTCCAACGGAGAATGGACAACCTCATCCAGGAAGGGAAACAACCGATTGACAAGATTCCACTGACCATCGACGACAACAACAAAAATGCATCGGCTTCATAGTAAGTCTATACTGTCATCTTGTTTTCTTTATCAATCCAATTATTATACCTCTTTAAATAGAAAACTGTAACCAAACACTCATAACTTCCAATTTCTTCTTTTTAGGTCTTCCTCTCTACCATGGCGCACTTCTTCTTTCTACATTCCTAATTCTTGTACTTATTTCTTTTTATGGTCCGCGAGAGCCCCAATCCCAGTCTATATGAAAAATGCATTTAAATTTCCAGAAATATGTAACAAAAACTAATTCGGGAATGCCTTTCATAATGTCCAGACTTTTGTGTCCAGGAACCTTTGTTGATGTAAAAAACATTATTAATTTTTGATAAATTTCAAAGAAAACTGACCTTTGTTATCACTGTTCTATTGTATGCTAAATTTTGAAATAACACAACCCCAATCCCAGTCTATATGACAAACGCATTTAAATTTCCAGAAATATGTAACAGAAACTAATTCGGGAATGCTTTTCATAATGTCCATACTTTTGTGTCCAGGAACCTTTGTTACATTATTAATTTTTAATAAAGAAAACTGACCTTTGTTATTACTATTCTATTGTATGCTAAATTTTGAAATAACACGGAAATATTCATGTACTATCAAATTTAGATCTTGAAACCATTTCATTTAATTTTACTTTTATGCCTATTCAACCACATGTTTAAACTATATACACCCGACAAAGTCATCCTCTGCATGGATACCACATGTACTTCAACTGAATTTCCACATGTCTGTAGTCGATCGCATTTATTCCCATTCCAACTTGACAGCGACTACGGCGCCATACAACACTTGTTAATTTCGCTAACAAACACCTTTAATCAATTCATTTACATGTCTATGTAAATCTTTTAAATTATTCTCTTAACCAATTACCTTAAATTTACGAAATTGTCCTAAATCCTTAAAACTTAAATTTACGAAGTTGTCCTAAATCCTTAGTTTTAAAGAAAAATATTACTTCTATACTTGATGTAGACGTGAGTTAACCATCATTACGAAGTTGTTCTAAATCCTGTTGTTCTAAATCCTTAGTTTTAAAGAAAAATATTACTTCTATACTTGATGTAGACGTGAGTTAATCATCATTGTTTATTTCTTTCCATGTAAACAATAATTGAGTTCTGCAAACGATTTAACAATGTACTCTTTATGCTTTTAAAGCAAAATTGGTGGTGTATACTGTATGCTTGGTTTGCTTGTATTTGGATGTTATTTATTCTTTAATTTTTATGTTATAAGAATCAACGTTTTGTTTTTGTTTTTTTAATAGGAAAAAAACTTACATATCCATTGGAACTTGCAAGTCGGCTTTCCAAAAAAAAAAGGAAATCAGAGCCAGCTCCAGGCTCCAAAGAGAGAAAAAAAATATGTTTTTGTGTACTACAATTACATAGTGGCTTCGAAAGTTTGTGAAAGAAATCTTACATGTATGCAAAAAAGCTGAAACTATGGCAAGACTCAAAGTATCATGTACTTGGTGTGTCGTTTCTCTCTTCGCCATGAGTATGTCAGGTTTAAGTTGGGGCTAGACTGAAAGGTTGGTGGAAAATTGGACGATTGCTGGCCGCTGGTCCATATAAGAGTGCTTCAAATAAAAGGTCCAACCGATGATTTTAGCATTCCTGGTGAAAAATTTAGTCAGTCATGTCCTTTAGTCAGTCTATTATCAATTTGAGGTGATCCTCTGAGAGAATGGGTTGTGGTGTAGAAACTCGGGCCTCCACTGATGGAGGAGTGACATCTTGAAGAGGAATAAGCGAAGAAATCTCCTCAATGATGGGGTAGCCTTAATGTCCTTCTGGGGTAGCCCTAATGTCCTTCTGGTGGGCTGAACGAATATTCTGGGCCAAGTTCCTCTGCTGGCACGACTCGGTGAACCAACTTCCTATTTTATTTAAAAATATTAAATGTTTTGTTTATATTTTTCATAAAGATATTTTAATATTTAAAAGTAATTTTATATTTGGGTTTGGTTGTTTAGTTTCCAAACACAGTATAAAATAATGGTTAAAATATATTTTTTATCATTTACATTTCTAAAAAATGTTGTCTTAATTTTTCTAATAAAGTTTGAAATTAAAAAATACATAATTGTAAAATATATAATTGTAAGTTAAATAATGGTTAAAATATATTTTTTATCATTTACATTTCTAAAAAAATGTTGTCTTAATTTTTCTAATAAAATTTGAAATTAAAAAATACATAATTGTAAAATATATAATTGTAACCTTCCTTTTAGTACAATCAATTTATGGAAATTATGTAATTATCACTTTACTTATAAATCAATTTATAAAAAAAAATGTAATTATTACTTATTCGAAAAAAATAAAATTGAAATTGATTTTTTTTTTTAAGAATTTATTAAATTAAAATTATTATAGATTTATTATGGAAAAAATATTAATATCTAAAAATTTTATAGTTAAAACACATCTTTACATTGAATATTAAAATACATTTTAATGTAATTTTTTTACTAATTTATTGTTTTTCTTTTCTAAATGGTTGTTTCAATAATGGAAGTTATGTCTGTATTCTTAGTTTTAATAAATTTAATAATATTTTTTATTTAATTTTTTTATTTTTTATTTTTTTTTATAAATGATATTATTATTTTTCAATAAATATAATAAAATGATGTTCAATGTCAATGCCTCTTCCATACATTTTAAAAAATAAAAATTTATTATTAATATTAAAATTAATGTTTGTACTCTTAATTTTAATAAATTTAATAATAATTTTTATTTAAAAAATATTAATTTAATTTTTTTTATAAATAGTATTATTATTTTTCAATAAATATAATAAAATGATGCTCAATGTCAATGCTTTTTCCCTAAATTTAAAAATAAATAAATTATTACTACTATTAAAATTAAAAAAAAAAAAGAGATTAAACATTAATTAAACTTGTATAATATAAATGACTTAAATTTTCTAAATTCTTGTGAATATTTCCTTACAATTTGCAATCCTCTCATGAACTATTTACTTTAAATTTAATGGAGGAAGATTACTATAGTATTCTTTTATCAAATAATTTGAAATAATTTTTTTTTATTATTTTTTTTCTTCTTCATTTTTATTTGTTTTTCTTTTAAAGAAATTCAAGCTTTTACACATGATTTTTATACCAACAAAAAAAATTGGATTCTATGTTTTAGAATCATAATTTGTGCAAAACCCTTCACACTACTTGGATTTCATGACAACATTTTTTCCATAGAAAAGATGATAAAGGTTATCTTGTACTCTAGACTTAGAACCTCAAAAGTATTTTTCAATCCTACTCAATAATGCTTAGATAAATCACTTTCACCAAGTGATTTTTAGTTTTTACACTTTGTTTAAAAGGTGATTGAAGTAGTGACCTTAGAATAGATAATCCCAAGTCCACATGCTTAAAAAAAAAATCTCTATAATGAAAAACAAGGTTTTGAAATCCAACCATTGATTTCATTTAAGAATGGTCAAAAAGAACATTAGTTAATTTGTTAATAGTTGAAAAAAGGTCCATAAAGGTGTCCAACAAAAAGATGTTTTAGTATAGTACTAACATATTGAATTTTCATAATAAGAATGTTTCACTCAAGGAACATTGTTGAACACATATGATAGAGTGTAGGTTTAATTGGAATAAGAATTATAAATCTCATACATCACATCATCAATATTACTTCTTTAATGATAACACATTACTATCAAACAAGTGACAATCTCTACTCTAATAAATAAACAATATTTCTCATAATAATAAATAAACAATATTTTTTGTAATAGAATGAATGCAACAACAAAATATATCATCCCTATAAACTATGAAGACAACAAAAATATGAAAGGGGTTTCCAAGTTGTCACTAGACCCCAACCCAATGGAGAATAATTTTCATTATCTCTAAAGCTCTATCTTAGTGTATCTTTATCTAAGTTAAAAAAAGTTTTCAAGACTCATTTACTTTAGTCAACCATATTTGTCTCTTCTTTCTAGGAAGTAATCTTTACTTCAATTTTTTAATCAAATAATGTTCTAAATATTAAGAGATTTTCATTATTTAGAGAGTATAAGTGTAGTGTAAATCTGATATGATTTGGATATTTTAAGATCATATTTTTTCAATAATTTTTATTTAAAATGTGACTAAATTTTTATGGAGATTGCATAACCTTTGTGCAATAAGAATCTATGAGAGTGATGAATTCATTTATACATTAAACAAATGCAATTTCAATAATGAAAAAATGCAATTTGACCAAAAATTATATAACTAGATTTAGGTAATGATTGCTGAAAAAAATCCAAATCATATATAATATTTAAACTTTTTTATAAATATAATATTGATGTCATATAAACTTTTCTTTTTTTTTTCAAAATTTAATATATTTTAATAATAATTAATTTCCATTTATTTTATCTTGAAATCTAAAAAGAATAAAATATTTTCAAACACAAACTTTTCCATAATTTCCTTAAAAATTTAATCCTCTCATCTTTTAATAATTAGGAAAAAAAAGAATTTCTATATTTTAATATATTTTAGGCAAAATGGATTTTAATTAACCATTTAAAATATATTTAAGGCAAAATGGATTTTAATTAACCATTTATATAAAAGATTCTCCTTACAAATCTCCATATTGTCATTCATTTAAAAAACACTCTAAAATCTTAATTTTATAATTCTTCCCAACTTAATCCTTTTTAATTTAGCTAACAAACACCTTTAATCAATTCATTTACATGTTTATGTCAATCTTTTAAAGATCCTGAACCAGTTTGAACTCGTGTGAGGCCAAAACTCCCATCACCAACGCCCTGCATTGAATTACCTCTCGCAATGTGAAACCAGGAGGGGAGACGACAAGCAGGGGCTTGCTTTAGGTGCATGGCTTATGCACGTGGCACCCCATTCGGGATTACAATAATCAACATTTGTTACTATCTTGGTTTAATTAATTTAAACAATAATTTTTTTTTATCTAATACAAATAATATTAAATTTCAAATAAATGCAACAAAATAGTATACAATATTAACGCTTTATCTATTATTAGATTTATAAGTAAAAAGGCTAAAGGAGTGACTCCGCTCTTATTTATTTCTTTCACTCACGTTTATAGAGATGTTCTTAAAAAAAATGTGGCAAAAGGATTAGTAATTCTGGCGGAAATAAGGGATGAGATTTCTTCGGTCCCTTGAGTTAGATTGTGAGTTTGATTTCTAGGAGAAGTTCATTTCATAATTTGTTAAATTTTTTTTTTTTTTATAAATAATTGTTTTTTATTTTTTTTCTAGCTAGGGTGAGTTTAGGTTGATTCGGTCGAACTTAGAGGTTTCGTGAGATAATTTAATTCTCTTATAAATGGTTTTTATTCTCAACCTCTCTTTATGAGATTTGAACTTGTGATTTGATGGAGACTAAACTCCACACAAATCAATTGGTTTCATAGAAATTTTTAGGGGTTATATATCATTCATGGGCTATTTTTCCCTCTTTTTTTGAAAAAAATATTCTTCAATTTCCATTTTTTTTAAAAATGATTAGCCCAAATTTTATAGAATATAGTTTTTTTACTTAAGAAATAGCCCAAATTCTATAAAAACCATATAAAATCTTTAGAAAATTGAATATTTTTACAAAAAATATCGCCAAACTTTTTATAGTTTACATATTAATAAATGATAAAATTCACACACAATGGTCTTGAATAAACCTATATTATAAGCATAATAAAAGATAGAACTATCTATTTTATTTTTATATTTTTTAAAATCTTTAAAAGCTAAATATAATTAATTTTTTAAACTTTTGAGAAATTGAACTTTACAAATAATGATGGTGATGGGTTATCATGTTTCCTTTGGTATTTCATTTGCATCCAACAAATCTAGAAAAATCCCTTTATAAATTTTATTGGGATAGCACGTTTCGTTTGGTATTTCATTTCCATTCAACAAATCTAGCAAAACCAATTTCAATGGATTCATAAACATCTTAAAACTAAATTTCTCTGAATGGATAATAAATAAATTCTAATTTAAATCGATGTTGATATAAGTAATTCGGTGAATATAGCGACGGAATTTCCTTTTTACAATTTTTTTATCCATAAACCTCTTCACAATAAATTTTTCGAAGAAAAAAAAAACATTATATTTCATATAAAAATATACATGTTACGATCCCGTTAAAAAAGACAGACTTTTTTTAAACATAATCTCAAGACATGGACTTTTTTAAACATAATCTCTTCTATTCATTCAGTGTCTCTTCTACTTTTCTACATATATAGTTCATTTCTATTACAAACATTTTCACTTCTTTTCAACAAAAATCAATCTCTCCAATAAAAGAGAAGCATAACTAAGCCAAATCAAAATACATTTCATACTGAAATTCCTGGAATCAAAATGCCCCCTCTTCCATCACCAAAGCCTCTTTCGATGTTTGATCTGCCTTTTTATAGAGTTTTCTGAAGACACGTGTGCAAGAGTAACATTCCAGTTCGCCAAGGAGTTCTCTTATTTTTTTCATCATGAGTTGTAATCTGGCCACAAATGTTTGCAATTTCCCATTCACCCAATCCACCACAACGCGAGAATCACCAAAGATCTGAATCTTGTGAAGGTTTAGAGAAAAGGCCTGAAAGAGTAAATCCCAAATGGTTGATAATTGAACCTTCATATTTGAACCTCTCCTAGGATTATATCTTATGTCGAAATGATGATCAATGTTGATAAACAAAATGATCTGGATTGGAACAAAATGAAACACAAATCTATAATATTAATACAAAGATACGGTGAACAATAATAAAGCTATAGTGAAACTTAACTTCTATTCAATAAAAAAAATTGTTGAAACTGTAAAATGTAGAATGAAACAATCTTGCTCGAATGATGGTAGCAAATCTCTGAGAAGAGATGTGGCGGCTACGTGCATCCATATGAGTACCTTACAATGAGGCTTCCAAGCCTTTTTAACATCAATAAGTGATCAGAAAACACTAGACATCCAAAAACTAACCCTAGGAGATGAAGCACCAAAATTCACGTGGGCCCCGATGGGGTAAGTTGGTACATCAACTTCTTGGGGTTGTAACTTTTGCACATGATCTTCGTTTTAGGTGCACGATAGCCCATTGGAAAGTTCTATATGAGGACTACACATGTTTTCATCACACTTTAACTTTGTATACAGTGTGACTATGGAGAGTCCAAAAAACGTTGTTTAGGGTCTCAAAATGACCCCATAAGTTTAGGACCCAAAAAATTAGAAAAAAATTGCTAAGATGAAAACTGTATGTGAGCCAGTTGCAAGAGGTGGGTGGCCACCGTTATCCACCTGGATCAATCCTCCTCCCTTAGGAGACAATGGTCTCCATTGCATTGAGTTCCCCCATCATATGAGGAAATTTATGCTGAATTTGGCCCCAGGTGTGCCACTTGCCTTGGTGCAAGAGCTGCCCTGCTTTAACAACATGATAAAGATGAAGTTTCTCTTGGCGAGTACCCTTGACTTGTGTGTCCACGTTCTGATCAATGGATGATTTTTCCATGCAGTCAGGGTTTAGCTCTATCGATGTCAATTGTTTTTCTATCTCTGAGGTGTCCAATAAAGGTGGAAAGTATGGTCGTAGGAGGTACACATTATACAATGGGTGCAAACCAAGGAAGGGGGGGAATGTCGAGCTCAAAATAATTGTTACCCATGGCCTTGGTGATGGTGTAAGATCCATAGAGAAGTGGACGAAGCTTCCGATGGGGTCTTATAATGTGTTCTTTCTGCAAATGCAACCAAACTTTATCTCCCACCTCAAACTTGTGTGGCACCCTGTAATACACCTAGGTCGAACCCCAAATGTAAATGTAAATATAAATGTACATATGTATATAAGCTGGTGAGTTGTTTGTATCAAGTTTTGGAATTAGTTTTGTAAGTGCCTTCCATAATATAGTGTGCATATGTGCTGCGCACAAAAAGAAGAAGTGCACACATCCTAGTATACCGCATGCAAAAACTTGAGTACGTGATCTTGAGGCCAAAGAGCCTTTGTGTATATGTTAATGTTTTTTAGGCTAGTGAGCCTCAATACAAAAATGATAGTATGTTTGTATTATAAATGTGAATCACATGCAAATATTAATGAAAAACACATCACTGCGGCAGAACAACCATGTAAAAGAGTATGGAGGGCTAAAATCCACTAGATAGGGAAATGGGGCTAAAAGTTAAGGATAAGGGGCTAAGCTAGGGAGCTTAAGCAAAAAAGGAATATTATATTAATATTCCTTAAAGTATAAAGTATGGATAATTATTGTATACTAAGTTCTAAGGATGGGGACAAGTGGGCCAAGGTAGTTCTCAACATGACAAGTGTCAAGTTGGGAACATGCATACATATAGTTTGTACTTAGTTCATTTTCCATCATTCCATCATCATTTTCACTCACTTTTTCATATGTCCTCCGTAGCTTCCTAATATTGTCAATGTACTTGTACCTGGTTAGATTAGGAGCTGGACTGAAGAAGCGAGTTGTTAGGTCCATGGGGATATTGAAGAGGTGAGTTGTCAGGCCCATGAGAAATTCTCTCTAGGTGAGAGGATTGTTGGGAATTGAGTTCCAGAAGGTTCCAAAATACAACTACAGATCTTTGAGACTTCTTGTCCTGCATGTTGTTGAAGCCTTGGAAAGGAAGTGGGGTAGCCGAGGGACTTTTGAGCAGAGAAGGGGCACAATTCCTGGGGTGGGACATGCATGTGGGGAATGAGGGACTATAGGATGTTAGTTTGAGTTGGCACCTATGACTGAGTTTTCCTGTTGTATGAGATACATCATCCTAGTTAGGAATTCCTTTACCCGGGTGGAGTTTATCCCTAGCTTGGGGGTGACCCATTACTGAGATTTTTGAGTAGTGTGGTCTAAGGATGGGAGGAACGTGGAAGGTCTGCATGCAGTTGGTGATATTTTTATCAAGATAAGTGTCAATTGTGTGTTAAATTATGTGTTGCATTGTTATTTATGCGTTTATTTTTATGGGTTTTTCCTGTGTATGATGCATGTGTGTTTCTAATATTATTCTGTATGAATCAGTGTATTTGCATGTTTTAATTTGGTATCAAAGTTTGAATTTTTGGTTGGCATGGCCCAGTTGGTTGTTGGGGATGCTACACACCCGGTTTTGATCATGGCGTTGCTTGTACTTGGCATTGTACTTTTGCAAAATATCCTGAACATGTTGGTGGATGTGCTGGATTCATTCAATGAACCGGGTGGCTTTGTCTTCTTTGGTTTGAGCATGAGATGATTCTGCTTGTGTGGATGAAGGGGGTAGTGCAACATCCATGGGACCCAATGGTTGAAATCTCAACCCCACCTGAAAGGGGCTGTGGTCGATTGAGCTATGTATGGCTCTATTTTAAATGTGCTAAACATAGGGAAGAATCTCATCCCATGTGCGCAGATACTTGGAATTGTACACGTGCAAGATATGCATGATCATCCTATTGACGACCTCGGTTTGGCTATCCATTTGGGGGTTGAAGGTAGTGGATTTGGTGAGCTTGGTGTCCATTCGTGACCAAAGGCTTGACCATAATGTGCTAAGGAACCGACTGTCCTGATCTGAGACAATGGTTTGTGGTATCCCAAAATGTACCCACACTCATTCGAAGAAGAGCTTGGTAGTGGCCTCAGCTGTGATTCTCTTCTTGCAGGCAACCATAATCACCATCTTGGAAAATTGATCAACAACCACAAAAACACATTCATTTCCCTGCTTGGTTAAAGGAAGGCCTGACATGTTGTCCATTGATATGGATTCCTAGGGCTTGTCAGGAGTAGGAAAATGGGTGTACATGCCTTGTTTCTTAATGGCCGCTTTGACAATGGCATAGGCCATGTAGGTCCTGATATACTTGCTGACATTCTGTCGAAGTTTCGGCCAATAGAAATGTTGTTGCAGAATTTCCACTATCTTTTCTAAGTCGATGTGTCCTGCCACTTGACTGTAGCGAGCTTCCCAAATCATCTTCACTTGCTCACTTGATGGGACGTAGAGATGACCTAGATGGCACAACAACCCATCATAAAGATGGAAATCAATGCCATCTATGTTTGTTCCCAACATATTCTAGGTAGTGGCAAAGTCAGAATCTCTCTCGTAGAGTTGGCGCCATCCATAAGTATCATGTCTGCAGGAGTGTAGCACCATGGTTTGTGCTACAACTAGAGGCTAACTGAGGTAGTCAGTGACGTGGTTGGTGCTCCCTATCTTATACTTGATGTTGAGATGGAATTGTTGCAAGTATGTGAACCAATTCTGATGGCAATCATTCTGCAATTTTCCTTGTGTCTACATAAACCATAGAGGCTTATGATCGGTGTGGATGACTGTCTCCTTCCCAAGAATGTAATGCCTCCACTGGCGGTAGGCTTGTATAATGGAGTACATTTATTTTTCATAAGTGGGGTACTTATGGACGATATCTAATAGTGTCTCACTATGATAGGCCACAAGATGTTTTTGTTGAGTGAGAACTGTGCCCACAACATAGTTTGAAGCATCTATCTCAATCTCAAAAGGATGTTGCAGGTTAGGTAATGAAAGCACTAGGCTGAGCACAAGCATTGCTTCAAATCATTGAATGCTTTCTGTTGTGACTGTCCCCACACAAAATTTTCCTTGCCACCACCCCTGGTCACTTGATTAAGGGCCCATGCAATGTGGGAGAATCCCAACATGAACCTGTGATATAAATTGGCAAGGCCTAAGAATATCTGAAGATCAATGAGTGTGGTCAGGGCTCGCCAGTTACGAATGACTTGGATCTTGGATGGATCAACATGAACCTCATGCTCATCATCAATGTAGCCTAGGTATTGGACCATGTTCATGTCGAAGGAGCATTTTTCCAAGTTTTTATATAGCTTGTGTTTCCGTAGGGTGTGTAGAACCTGCTGAATATGATTCAAGTGTTCCACCCAACTCTTGTTGAAGATGAGGATGTCATCCAAATACACCACCAAAAAAGAAAAGGCCGCAAGATATCGTCCATTATCCTCATGAAATTTGTTGGGGCATTCGTCAAGCCAAAGGGCATGACCAACCATTCAAAAAGAGCTTCTTTGGACTTGAACGCAGTCTTCCATACATCGGTCTATTCTATTGGGACCTGGTGGTAGTCGAACTTCATATCAATCTTACTGAAGTACTTGGCCCCCTTAAGCTAGTCAAGGAGATCATCAATTTGGGGAATTGGGTATCGGTTCCTAACTATGATTTTACTTAGGGCTCGATAATCAATGCGGAGTCACCATGTCCTATATGTATTCTACACAAGCACGATTGGTCTTCCATAAGGTGATGATCTTGGTCGGATGTGCCCCTTTTCGAGCAGCTCTTGGATCCGACACTCGATTTCCTCATTTTCTGACAGGGAGCGGTGATAGACTGGCCCATTGGATAATGGTGCATCGGGGGTTAGATCGATTGAATGCTTGACCTAATAGTGCAAAGGTACCCAAGTGGGTGAGGAGAAGATGTCTTTGTATTCTTCCATGACCTTATCCACTTGCTTCTGCTACGTGGAGAGACTTGTCGTGGAGGCCATGGATGTGGCTTCCACCTTCCACTCACTTTGAGTGCAAATCATGAAGAAGACAAACTTTCCGGTTTGAGAGATGACCTTCCCGCATTGCTTGGTAGAGATCAAGAAAATGACAGTATGTGGGACTACCTCGGGTATCCTATACAATTTCTTGTCCAAAGTAATAATAACAGTATGAGGCCTAGACTCATCTAAAACATGACGTTTCCATAAATAAGGTTGGCCCAAAAGAACATCACAAACTTCAAGGGGGGTGAAATCACACAATACCTCATCTTTGAAGGGCTTGATGTCATAGGGTAGGTGACACTGTTGGATGATGTGGAGATCGCTCCCTTGGCGGAGCCATCTGATTGTGTATGACTGTGGGTGCGGTGTTGTCAGTAGAGCCAATAGCTTGACAACCTCCGCTGAGATGAAGTTCTTCTGGCTACCACTATCAATGATGAAGTGCAACGAAGTACCCTTCACCCACATTTGTAAATGAAAGAGGCACTCACCTTCCTCTGGTTCATCAGGTTCACAGGGATAGATCTTGGTGGTAACAATGGTGGCATTGGGTTCTGCGTCAATGATCCATCTCCCTTTTTTTTTTTTTTGAATCAGAGTTGGAACCCACATCTGATTCATAGAATTTCACCTCGGCCACCAATGATTACTTTGAGCGAACACATAATCCATCTCATGATATTTAAATTCATACCCAACTTAATCAGGGCTAGTCTTAGGAAGGTCCAGATTACCTTGTCGTAATCTTTAGAGAGATCAAGCTTGAGAAAAAATGAAGGAATGTGTTGAGTTTTAATATAGTGCAATGATTCTTGAACCAAGGAAACAACGTCATGGATTTTCCTCTTGAAAAGGAACCCAAATTGCTCTTATGAAATAATGTCACTAAGCATAGGTTTGCTCATGTTTGCAATAATCTTTGAGATTAATTTGTAAATTAGATTACAACAAGAAATAGGTCAGAAGTTAGCAAAGGAATTAGGCTCAGACAACTTCAGGATCAGAGAAAAGAAGGTCTTATTGAGGGCCCCATGAACCTTTCCTAAATCATGAGATTCTTGAACTACTATCATAAGATCTTCTTTTAAGAAATCATAAAACCCTAAAAAAAATTCCACTGACATTCCATTCTGACCTGGTTTTTTTATTTTTGAAATGCTGCCAAAGTGTCATAAACCTCCTTCTCAGATACCTTTTCTAGTAAAAAATTATTCATATCTTCCTATATTTTGTTTGGAAAGAGATGAACTACTTTTAAGATTTCTTCTATGGGACAACTCAGTTTTTCTTTAAACAAATAACTGAAAAACCCAACTCTTGCTTCCACCATTTATGAATGAGTAGACACCAAATCTCCATTACAATGTTTTACTTCACTAATTGAGTTTTATGCTTTCCTTTCCGGTGCATATCTATGAAAATATTTAGAATTGATGTCCCCTTATTTTAATCAGATAACCCTACTTTTAAGTCTCCACTTTTTCTCCTCCATCAATAAAAGATCTTTCTTTTTTTTAACTAAAACCCCCAATTCCACTTCTTCCTATTTGTTCAAAGTTCCTACATGTTTTTTTACTAAGAGTTGATAAAGGCCTACCTGTATTTCCTTAAGGATTTTTTGGGATCATATCTAATAATCCTTTTCCCACAATTTAATAGCATTTCCAATTTTGACCAAAGTCTTTGAGAACTAACACATAAAAGAGGTCTCTTCAGAGTCCACTAAATGGACCCATTCTTTTATTACTAACCGCCGAAGATATTATTCCTGTAACTAGGACTCATTGAACTTGAAAGGGCAGGCTTTAGCTTTGGATAGTTCCACTATTTTTAGTGAAATGGGCATATGATCTGAAAAACCTCATTCAAAAACCCCCTAAAATATCCCTCGGTATTTAAGCATCAAATTTTCTGAAATGAGGAAACAATCTAGTCTTTTTTCAATAACATCCCTCCCTTCTCACCCATTTTTCCAAGTTTGAGAGAGATTTTGAGGGGAAACATCCACCAAAGACTCACTAGCAATCCAATTCAAGAAAAAACCTTCTTGGCTATCCTTTTTATCTCTTTCCACCCAACATTCTGAACAAGACACTGTGAAATTAAAGTCCCCCCGAAGGAAAATATTATCACCTGCCATCTCCCCTGAGGAAGAGATACTTTCCTAGAAATATAAATTCTCAACATAAGGCCCATAAAGGTTTACAAGCTTAAATGAAAACTTCAGAAAAGGGTCCATAATCTCCATAATCAAAACCAAGGATAAAGTATTCTTCTAAGAACAAAAAAAATTACTCTTCCATGCTATAACAAGGACACCAAAAAGACCTAACAAATCAAAGGAAAAAAAAAAGACCAGTCAAGAAGCCAGGGTTTTAGTGAACCCTCAACTTTTTCCCTTGAACAAATGGTTTCCTAAAGAAAAAGAACATCTGGATTTTGCAAGAGCATAAGGCTTTTGAGGGAAAAAACTTTGTGGGATCCCCCTAACCCTCTAGTGTTCAAAGAAAAAATCATCATTGGATAACCTTGGGAAGGGCTGCCCCTACTCTAAGTGCCCGAAAAATCGTCGCTTGTCGACCATCCTGAACTTCCTTTTTTTCCTTCTGCTGAGCCTTAGAAATATAATATTTCCTTCCCACTTAACAACCCAAAGCTCTTTTTAGATCCATTCCACCACTAGGCTCTTCAAATTCCCTTTTTCTAACTCTAGATCTTACGAGATAATTAGATTTTATAGAGGCCTTAGTCTGGAATTTTTTTTGACTCATCCGAAGAGGAAAATGGGGATAAGGGACATATGACCTTGGGACATGGGCTGACCTCCTGACAAAGATGTGACATATGAGGATCCATAGGAAGGGGTGAAGAGTTCACTTTTGAGAAGAAGCAAGACCCTTTAATTTGATAGAAGGGGGACCGAAGAAAGTCATAGGGGGAGGATAAACCAATTCTCTCACCCATGAAAGAAGATTTATGAGGATACAAATGTAAATATATTTGTGAAATGGATAGAGAAGGAATTAAGTCCTTACCGTTAGAATCTTCTTGAATTTCCTTGGGAGAAGAGATCGAAGTGTTCCTTTTAGTCTTCATATCGCTTCTAGCGTTCTCTTCTTCTACATGTGCACTTTTCCCATAGTCCTAAACCTCATGATTTTTCCTCTTCCAAATTTTACAAAACGAAAAAAACTGAGAGGGATGTCTTCGACATTGTGCTTGAAGATGCTCGACCTCGTGACATCCAAAAAAACAGAACGAGACCTTCCAATAGTCGATTCTCTGAATCCAGGAGAATCCCTGCTAGACTAACTCAATTTCATCTTGCATACCCTTCCTTAAATCAACCTAAATATGGATCCAGTTCCACCTACAATCCAGTTTTGAGTCCCATTCAACTTTCCAGAATATAAAAATTCCCTATTTTGTTTGTGATGGTTGTCAGCATACCTTATTTCCAAAAGATCATAGGGAGGTTCAACAAGATTGCCCAAACCTTGGTGGGGGCCAAAGGAGACTAACCATTCTTTCAATACTAAGCCCACATGACCCCAACCCCAAATTCGAGAGAAAATTTTGTTTAGGTCATTCCTAGACCGAAACTTAAAGCGTATCCATCCATGAGTGAGAATGTGGAAATCCGATCGATATCCCAAAAACTCTGACCAATTATCATCAATCCATCTCCCGAGCACTTTTGGGCAAGTGATTTTTCCACAAAATCACCCCACTGCAGTCTTACCTATAAGTTTCAGAATCTCGTTTAAAAGAACATCATCTCCCACAACCATTTTTTTCTTATGCTTACTAGCTTTCCAAGACTTAGGGGTTGGCTTTTTCACTGTAAAATTGCTCGACTTGTGGAAACATTTATCTCTTAACTATTTAGAAGGATTACCTTGATGAGATGAAGAGCATCTTGGACCCTTGCCTCTGATAGTTTCATTATCAATTGCAAGTCTAGAATGTTTTGGTGCTTTTGGTCCAGAAAAATCTGGTCTGGCGTCCTTATTCTTGGAAGATCGACCTGGGATTTTACATGCGTAGGAAATAAAATGTTTTCCACCCTTTTACATGTAAACTCCTTGGGATCTGCATGGGGATCCAACGACTGATCAAGAGTTGAGTTCTATGCACACCTAACATAATAACTATGAATAAACTCCTCCTTGGTAACAAAAACATCCTCTGTATGCCCCACATCACCATTATAATCCACTGAGTTTAATTCACCTGCTTCCTCCATCTGACTTAAGACCAAACTAATAACTAATGACAATACTTGATGTCATAATAACCTATAAAATGACATGTTAAATAAAACTGATGCCTAAAAACAAAAAAACCATTACTACCATCTACCTTTGGATCAGAAAAAAACACCTACACTAGGATTTTTGTTTATTTTTTTCTTCTACTCAAACATTACATTTGTTTCCTTTCTACTCAAGCATTACATTTTTTTCCCTTCTACTCAAGCATCCATATATCCTTTAAATATCACAAATACTTACATACTATCATATCATACTTATATGAAGGTATCATATCTTACTATGAAGGCACCACTATTATCCACTTCACAATAAATTTATATGGATAAATGATAAATAAATGATAATATAAATTAAAGTTGATAATAGTGATCTTACACATTCAAAAATATAAAATATAGTAATAAAATTTCCGTATTTGCATAATATTTTATCTTATTTCTCCATGCTTCTCATTTAAAAGAAATTCACATTTTTAATAGTTTTTTAACCAAAATATTTATAATATATATACAAATTATAGCTTAGTTACTCAAATACAATCACTTTTTGCTTAGTTTTGATAGTTTTTTAACCAAAATCTTTATAATATATATACAAATTATAGCTCATATACAATCACTTTTTACTTAGTTTTGAATTTTTATTTTTTAGAAGATACAATATTTTGAAATAAATTTTGAAGACATATTAAAAACTATATGTAATAAAATCACATTTTTCACTTTTAAATGTTCTAATTATTATAAAATTCACATATCTTTGTGAGGACATTCTCATAGTATAAATATCAAAGATGTAGCATCTTAATTTTTTTAAAAATAAATGCTTCATTACAAAAGACTTTATAAACATATTTCAAATTTAAAATGAATGAGAAGGTAGAGATTTTAGAGAACCCTTACAAATAATTTCATCACTATTTTTCTTTTCCTCTTTAAAACTAAAAGAGGTCCATTCATTGATTTTTTTTTGTTCATGATTAGTTCTTAATTCTTTCTTAAAATTTTTCATATGAGATAAAAAAAAAATTCATTTTTAACATATTTTCTTTTTTATTTCTAGTAAATCATTTTATTTTTTATTATTTTATTAATTTCACAATCTTATTGAAAAGTTTCAGTTATTAGTGAATATTAATAATTAAATTAAAATAATATAATATAATTATCTTTTATTTACTTTTAAAATTTGTATTTTAAATTGAATAAATCATTGAATAATTTTACACTATGTAAAAAAATATCCAAAATACTAAAAGTTTACATTTATAATTACATAAATTGTAGGTTAAATTGTAATTTAAGAAAATCAAATAATATTGGTGAGATAACATTCTATTAAAAAATAAGGGTTATATGGCAGCGCAGGTTAGTTGAGAAATATATGTCGAACAATGAAACTTAAGATAATAAATGCTAGTCTTTGTCAAAAAGATAATTCATAATAAAGAAAAATACCATTATTGTTTATGCACATAAGATTGATAAAAATAAAGTAAAAACATTTAGCATAAAACTTTGTAAAAATAAGAAAAAAGGTAAAGTGTTCAATGTGGAGTAAAACTTAGTAAATAAATGAAATGTTCAATGGGGAGGTCAACATATGCGGGAAGAAATGTGAAATATTTGGATTTTAGGATGGGTAGGAACCAATGCAACAAAATGGGTAGAGTTCTCTGCACAAGATGAATAGTGAAACGTAATATAATGAAATGAAAAAGTCAGATAACCTTGATGCTGACATTGAATGTCGCCCCAACAACCTATAAAGGTTGATAATCAGTAAACATTAACACCAAAGTCTTTTAACGTTTTAGATAACTCAATGCTTTTACATATATACATATATTAAGAAAAAAGTATATAAAGTGAACAAAATGCTTTTATGCATATGCTTAAAACTTCAAAAATATTGTTAAACATATATGTCTTCTGCACAGATATATCTTCGGCATAGACATAACATCTGCACATATATATCTTCTGCACCTCCGCACAGGTATATCCCCCACAAAGAAAACACTCAGTCTAATTTGAATGCTTGTACGAAGAATTCATATCATTCATCCTCCCACACTTCACAACTTTGCACTTCCAATAGTTCCACACCACGAATTCTGACAAGTGATGTAATTTGCATGATAACCGAGTATATTATAAAACATAAGTATATAAAGTGAACAACCCACATTTTCACAACTCCACACTTCAAATAGTTATCAATAAGAGAATATTGTTATGCATATGCATACAATCTTGGATGAGAGTGTCTTACCTGAAAATGTTATCAATAATAAAATTATATGTTAATATTTTAAGATTATATTAATAAAAAATATATTCATATGCATAAATATGCAATTTTTTCTTATTTTACACACACAAAACAATTATCAAAATGCTTTTATGCATATGTTTAAATTAAAAAATATTGTTGATTAATGGTCATAATTTTAATTTCAATATTTTTCTTAGACATTTTTCATGTTGTGCATAACCTTTTTCTATGACCATATCTACACACTCCGCACAAATATATATCTTTTGTACCTTCCCATTCTACATAGGTATATCCCTTGTAACACCCTGTTTCCCCAATTTGTAATTAATCATAAAATAAGAATTACCATGCTAATGCATGAGGACAATGTAAATGTATTATTGTTTGAGTTGTCAATGACTGACTGTGGGGGTGAAGCCTTGAAAGTACTGGCCATGATATTACTAGAGGAAGAATGTGAAAACTATACAAGAGGGTTCATATATAAAATAGCCCCAATTCTCCCTTGATAAGGATGACAAACCTCCTTCGAATCCCAAGGAAAAAAAATCAGTTAATGAAGAAAGGACCGGCGGTTGAATCACCAACCACCCCCATGAATGGAAACATGGGCTGTCAACCCAAAGTACCATAGGGACCTGCAGATTTGATCTTCCTTCTGACAAAAGGAACAGGATAGGTCGATAAAACCTTCCAAGGTAAGAGGGATACACACAGGAGAGGGGAGACAGAACGAGTAGAGTGTAAGCTTGCAAGGGAGATGCACAGAGCTCTCCAACAAGTCCCGAACTGAAGGCCGCGAGCTTGATGTCGAGGAGCATCTGAGAAACCTCGCTGAGGCCATAACCGAGAGAGAAATCTCTGAGTTACAGAGAGAAGGACCCAAATAGAAGTGGAAACAAAGGAATAACCCTCGAGAAGTGTGAGAGTTCCCTGGTGATATCATGGCTTGGCATGGGGGTGGATAGAGTGCTAAGAATGAATGCCTCTGTGCCTATGGTCAGGTGGAAAGATGAACACCCATAGTCAGTTGGTTGGCAAAAACCTGTAATAGATAAACAATCTCCTGCCCTGTGTAATTTATCTGTAACTGTGTATGAATTGGCTATACTGTGTATGTTGTAGGAATTGTGCATGATTTCTTAGTGAATATACTGTATTCCTTTTACCACTGCTTGGTTGTATAATTAGGCAAGTAAGAAATCATATGGCTAGGATATGTTTTATACTTGTAAATACTGGTGTCCTGTGGTGGCATATGCTCGAGTCACGAGTTGTGTGTTTGTCGACCGTGGACAGAGCTTCATGTACGCATGTAAACCTTCCTAATCATTTTGAGTCCCTTAGAGGATGTCTCTATCCCCCATGGAGCTTAATGTTAGTGCCAATTCTTGCAAGCAGGGTGTTTCTCCCCGATTTCAGGCCCTTGGTGTAAAATGCAAAGAAATGGGGTTTAAAAACCCACTTACCCTAAGGTGGGTCGCAAAATACGTGTTTCCTTAAGCGGTGGGCAAATCTGGGTGGCCAAAATCTGTACACCCACATCTATGGCCAGGGTTCCATTCCAGAGACCCCTCGCCATTCTACCTTTAAAGCGGGGGGGGGGGGCGGTCTGGAATTGAGCGCGCAGGTTTCGATAGCCTAGATTGGTGAGACTGGATCTAGCATTTCGCTGACTCGCAACTTGGAGTGGTCAAAGGGAAGACCCCTCGTCTTTGCAGGTTGCGAAATGTGAAAGGTGCCTCTTGGATTGGCCCGTGGTCATAACCAACGATCACATGGAGATGGATAAGGAAAGAGCTAGCCTGCGCTAGGCCCCGTAGAAATTCGAGGATTCTGTCCCTCGAAGAAAAGAGGCGAAAATTTTTAGTTGCCGTAGTGGGTGTGTGACAAATTGGTATCAGAGCATGGTTACAACACTTGGCCTACTTGGGCTCATGTACGAGTCGCATAAGGAGATATTGTTATCTTCATTTTCTCTTTAAGGAGAAGGACTGCAGAATGAAACTGTAATTTGGGAATTTCTACGGAAATCCAACAAAGGAATTATATTGTTCCTTTGTCAAATTGATAACTACTCTTATAGGAGTAGGGATACACTAGTCAGTATTACTGATAAGACCTGAGTGTGATTAACAGAGGCGGAATAAATTGTGCTATGAAGATGCACGAGCTAGAAAAGGGACATGAACTGAGTTGTTCTGTTATAGTGTGACGATGGCTACCTAATAAAGCAGGTAGAGTCTCTTGCAATTGAGATGGTTGGTTAGGTAAGAATTAAGATCCTCATGAAGAACTCCTTCATGATTTAGGAAATCTGGTAAGGATTGGTAGGATCCTTAGAAAGTTATAATTTCTGCATTATTAAAAGACTAAACCTTGAGTATATAACTCCTCACGATTGAGAGGACTGATGAAAATATGTAGGGTCAGATTACCTGACCTATAATGGTTAGAATCAACAAAAAGGATAATCTGTTTAAGCAAGATTAAGAGGGGTCCTTTGGGACTATTGCTAATTCCCAAGAGTGACCTTTGTTGGTTGTTCCCATAAAGAGAGGGTAACATCCGTATGAGTTATGACTATGAGATTAGTCCTGTAAGTAACTTAAAAGCTCAGAGAGATAGCAGAGAAATTTTGTATGCTGAGTGTGCACATAGAGCGCAAGGAGTGCATATAGAAACAATCTTGTGTTAAAGTTTGAAAGCTCCGAAGGTTGAACGCAGAGGTTGTTTCTAGAAGAGTTGATGCCAAGTTCATGGTTGGAAGTCATTAAAAATATGAACGAATGAAGTTTGTTAAGCTCATGAGAGGTAGTGCAGATATGCACAGGCTCTCTGTGATCAAATAGAACCCCTTGATGAAGGAGAGAAATAGTTGTGATGAAGACTCTTCTATGAGTCAAGTCCAGGAGAAAGAGAGAAAAACTCTCCAATCCCTCATAGCTGATGAAGCTCAAGAAGGATGGCGAGTTTCAGATACCGAAAGAGAGTACCCTTTCATTTGCTAGATGAATGGAGGAGATCCTTTTGGAGGATCTGAGGTCTGTCATGACTGTTAGATTGAAGGAAGGAACATAGGCGTTAATGCATTGACCCCTTCTAGCCTTCGCAAGTAGCGAAGGAATCAGGACCGTAGATCCCAAGATCCATGAGAGTTACCTAGACCGTCCATTTGTAGAGGACATGTGGCGAGAGTTAGCCATTTCACTGACTCATTGTTGAAAGAAGTCAATGGAAGGAGTTCTTAGAACTCATGAGCTGCGAGATCTCGACTTAATCCTAGTCATTGATTTAAGAGAGATCGTAACCGTTAAATCATGAGGCTTGTGGGTCGTCGATCTAACCCATATCTGGACCATTGATTTAATTCATCAGAGGATTGAGCGGGAGAAATCCTTCAGAAAATAATTTTGAAGATTGGATAAGATCGAGAGTCAAGATCCATTCAGAAAGAGCTAAAATGTTTCAAGTTGTTCGATCTTGGAGAAGTAGCGCACTGGTTAGTTACGAGGAGATACCAGAATTTCGCAAAACCAAAGGGCTTGGAAGGAGCAACGAGAAATTCACGAAAAGATCAAGGAGCGATCTGGACCATTGATCATCCAGAGAGAATTTCGCAATTTCAGGGATTAGGAGAATGAAGGTGAAAGGTCTTTCGACTTCGCAACATGAGAAATCGTGAAATCCTGATACGCGAAACCCCAACGAGATCTGAGCTGTCATATCGTGGAAGAATCAAGACCCTTGATTGCCAGAGAGATCTGGACCATGGGATCCAGGTTGCCGGACCTATGTGGATCAAAAGTTTGGGCAAACGGTGGAGCGTTGTCCGCGGATACGTCGAAACACGGGATCCCGACGTGTGTCTAAGAGTTGACCCCAGGTTCCAAATGAAGCGTCATGTGGATGAAAGAGATGAGAAAACCTTAGCCTCGGTCTTTTGGGTTTTCGAATTTCAAGGATCAAGGAACCAGAGTTCCTTGCAACGTGAATCCCGAAATCATGAAATGCGAAGCGCCTTTTAGTTCGGATCATGGTCACTGCCGGTGGTCATGTGAGGAGAAGGTGTGAACTAGTATGATGAATACTTAGCTGTGTTCGATTGTACTTGAGTGCATGAATTTAATGCATTGTGAAGCTTCATAATAGGAAGCCTGATATTAATATCGGTAAGGTATGAATGATATTAAACGTGCAAGTAATGCACATGTATGATGTAAGAGTATAAGTATACTAGAGGCCCAATATGATTTCCCTGATAAGTGAAATGTGAAGCAAGTATTGCTCTTGTCCAAGATTAAATGAATACTATGGAGGCATAGCTAACTCCATTCTGGGGAGTCATGAAAGTTTCATTCCAAATAATAGCCTGAGGGGAATGTATTCCATTTCCTCAAGAAGTACCAATATAATTTGATGAAAGGGTAAATGAGCAAAGATGCTCTCTTGTCATAATAAGAGACAAATGATTATGCCTTTGAGCATCACATGAGAAGGATTGTGAATGAATCTGAATTGACTGATCTTAACAGTAAAGATGCATGTTTATATTCCTTAAGGGGAATATTTAGTAAAAATTTAAAGCTAACTCAAGGCTGAGGCCATCACAAATAGTGATGGATATACAACAAGGAAGTTACATGCTGAAGGAGTTCCCAGTGGAGGAACTGTGTAAGGACTTTGTTAGAAGAACAGAGTCACCATCCTAATAATTGTTGAAGGTTGGACAATGGGCTGCAAGGCATGTCCATATATAAGAATCCTGGATTACATTTTGAAAGAATCATGTAATTAATAGAGGACTAACAATTGAATATTGACCATTCTGATAATTGAATGGAAGTGTGTAGGATGCACATGTTCATGATTCATTATGAGAAAAGAGTTGCTATTAAAGCATGCTGCGGTATCCCAAAAAGGGTTAGGGTGAGGCCTAACCAAGAATGATCAGACAAAGAGCAGTTGTGGAAACCGGTATAGTTGGTAAGGGGCAAGTAAACCCCCTGAGTATGATTAAATGAATAAATGAGTATGTTTAACTGATAAGGCTTGGTTGAAGCTGTGAGTAAGAAAAGGCAGTGAGACCTTAGAGATAACTCGACTGGGATGAAAAGCCCCAGGCAATGTAGAAAGAATTTGAATAAGGGGAGAGCCCTCAATTCTTTCCTTGCCATGCATTATGTTTTCTATGGGATGAGAAAGCTAGTACATTGATGGACGAAAATGTCTTGACACCATGAGTAATAAGGATTGTATTGCCGAAGATACAATCAAAATTTGTTGTGTTGCACTTATGGAAACATTTGAGGATGTTTATGAATTCGAATGTTATGATGCATGCATTTGGTTTAATATTATGACTAATGAATTGTGTCTATGATGATGCATGCTATGTATAGAAATGAATTGGAGCTATTGAAGAAGACAATTTCCAATGATGGGCAACCTCAAATAGAGAATGACCAGGAGAAGGCTGTGAGTGAAAGATTGTTGACAGGGTTGTAAAAGTCCCCATAAAGAATTGGTGGTGAGGTAAAAATAAGAAAGAGGGTTCTAGCAGCCAAGAACCGGTATAAAGATATTTGTTCCTGTGTGGCACAAGGTATGAAGGGATTTGGTAAGAACCCCTTCTGAAATATTTTATCGTCTTAGTGTTATGCATGAACTCTGAAAGACATTTGTATGCCTTGGATACCCAAGTAAGGTATGATTCGGGAAGGAGAACCTGAATAATGGAGGCATGAACCTCTGGTAGTAAACACTGTTTGTAACCCTCAGAAGAATTCGTGAATTGATATGTCATGAATGCATTGACAATCAAGGAATGCGTAAAGAACAGACAATGGATTTCCCATTGAGGAAGGAGGACCTTCCAACTTTCCTACTTACATTGTATAGGTGTTAGAGAATACCAAATTTGGGTGGCCATGAGTGTTGGCACCCTGGTTATTAATGAAGGCATAATGCTTGGGTGCATTCATGCGAAACTTTTAAGTTTCATGTGTACTAATTTGGGATCGTGATCGGCCTATAGCAGACAGTATGGTCCTACTGGAAGAATGAAAGAAAATGAATAAACCATATGAGGAAAAGGTTGGTTAAATTCCAACACCCCATGGCCAAGAACCGGCCATAAAGTGTGACGAACTTGAAAAACAATGCAAGAATGCATTGGGTATGAATATGGCCATGGATATTGACAAAATTGTTAAAACCCTTTTTAAAATGTTGAATTACGTTTTGAAAAGTTTGGTATGTTGAGATGAGACTAACAGTTTGTTTGGCTATGGAAAGAATGAATTGCATGAAGCAAAGGGTCATGGATATGGCAGTGAGGTAAGCCCATAGGAAAGACCGATTGCCTGCTAAGCCAAACTGCAAGGAATGGTATTTCCTTTTTGAGAAAGTAATTTAATTATTAAGTATGCACAATTCTAAAATTGTGGTGACGATGTTATAAAGGTGCAATAAAATGTATATGCATGGAAAAGCTAACAAGTTGTTTGGCCGATTGAAGTTGAAAGTGCAGGAAGCAAAGGGGTCATGGATATGGCAGCATTGTAATCCCATAAGGAAGGTCAATTGCCTGTTGAGCCAAACCGTTATGGGAAGGAAAGTCCCATAATTATGAATCTGGTTCCTGTGCGGAACAAATATGAAAACAAATCGTGAGATTGGAAAATCTGTGGGTGACATATTTGCAATAAAATTCTGAAAGTTAGAATTTATAATGATGTCTCATGAATTTTGTATACCTATGATATAGGTGAGAAGAAAAGACATGTCCAGAAAGGACAGATGAGGGCTGTCAAAGCTGAAGATGATGAACATGGCTACTACTGAGCCATGAAAACCCCATGATAAGCCATGATCACCTGAAAATAAATTATGTTGAGGTAACACAAGCCGAAGGGATGCCTCGGCAGAGCAAGTCTAAGGGACGCCTCGACTATAAGACTCGATAGAGTCTCTAAAATTTTTCTGTGTGAGAAAACCTTGGCAAGGAAAGATGGATTGCTCGAGGGACTGTATAGTAGTCAAGGGGATTCCTGAGCCTAGGCCTGGAGGGTGAGTGACCGCAAGGAAGAGAAGAACTTAATAATTCTTGTAAACTATTGGGGTCATGCACACAGTGGGTAGTTTCCCGTGCAGAAAAAAAAAAAAAAACCTTGGAAAGGAAGACGAAATCATGATAGCTCTTGTGAACTATTGAATTGGAATCATGCACCCAATGGGTATGTCAAGGAAAGCGATGAGCATGGATAAAAAAACAACCATGTGGAAACAGATCCACAAACTGCACAGATAAGTATTGTGCTAAGATTATGGAATTTTCCTTTTGAATTTTGAACAACAGTAAGATGTTTTTGCACAAAATTGTGATTAATGTGCTTGTTGTCCAAGAATTATTCAAGGCAGATGACGAAGACTAAGATCTTGAAAGAGGACCTGACCAAGGATGAAGTTCAAGACTTCTGAAGTGGGTGAATGAGAAAGACATGACAGGTGTTTTGAGAAAGAACACCGAGGCTGATGTTCCTTTAAGGGGGAGGGAATTGTAACACCCTGTTTCCCCCAATTTGTAATTAATCATAAAATAGGAATTACCATGCTAATGCATGAGGACAATGTAAATTTATTATTGTTTGATTTGCCAATGATTGATTGTGGGGGTGAAGCCTTGAAAGTACTAACCATGATATCACTAGAGGAAGAATGTGAAAACTATACAAGAGGGTTCATATATCAAATAACCCCAAATGTCCCTTGATAAGGATGACAAACGTCCTTTGAATCCCAAGGAAAGAAAATCAGTTAATGAAGAAAGGACTAGTGGTTGAATCAACAAACACCCCCATGAATGGAAACATGGGCTGTCAGCCCGAAGTACCACAGGGACCTGCAGACCTGAGCTTCCTTCTGACAGAAGGAACATGATAGGTTGGCAAAACCTTCCAAGGTAAGAGGGATACACACGAGAGAGGGGAGACAGAACGATGAGAGCGTAAGCTCGCAAGGAAGATGCGCAGAGCTCTCCAACGAGTCCTGAACTGAAAGCCGCGAGCTTGATGCCAAGGAGCATATGAGAAACCTTACTGAGGCCATAACCGAGAGAGAAAGCTCTGAGTTACAGAGAGCAGGACGAAAACAGAAGGGGAAACAGAGGAATCACCCTCCAGAAGTGTGAGAGTTCCCTAGTGATATCATGGCTTGGCACAGGGGTGGCTAGAGTGCTAAGAATGAATGCCTCTGTGACTATGGTTAGGTGGAAGGATGAACACCCACAGTCAGTTGGTTGGCAACAACCTGTAATAGATAAGCGATCTCCTACCTTGTGTAATTTATCTGTAACTGTGTATGAATTGGCTATAATGTGTATGTTGCAGGAATTGTGCATGATTTCTTAATGAATATACTGTATTCCTTTTACCACTGATTGGTTGTATAATTAGTCTAGTAAGAAAGCATATGGCTAGGATATGTTTTATACTCATAAATAATGGTGTCCTGTGGTGGCATATGCCCGAGTCATGAAATGTGTGTTCGTTGACCATGGACACAGCTTCATGTACGCATGTAAACCTTCCTAATCATTTTGAGTCACTTGGAGGACAACTCTATCCCCCATGGAGCCTAATGTTAGTGCCAATTCTTGCAAGCAGGGTGTTTCTCCCTGATTTCAGGCCCTTGGTGTAAAATGTGAAGAAATGGGGTTTAAAAACTCACTTACCCTAAGTTGGGTCGCAAAATGTGTGTTTCATTAAGCAGCGGAAAAATCTGTGCGGCCAAAATCTGCATGCCCAAATCTACGGCTAGGGTTCCATTCCGGAGCCCCCTCGACATTCTACCTTTAAAGCGGGGGAGGGGGAGGGGTCCGAAATTGAGCGCCCAGGTTTCGATGCCCTGGATTGGTGAGACCAGATCTATGGTCAAGGTTGGGTTCCGGACCCCCTTTTCCTATCTACCTTTAATAGGGGGGGGTCCAGAATTGGCGGCTTAAAGTGGGCCCTCCCTTGTCTAGGAACGTAGATCCAAGAATCCGTTGGAGCTTTATTGACCGTCGATCTTAACCTTTGCATAGGCAGCAGAGTGGACTTGACAATGTCTTGAGAGTCCCGAATTATTCGGAACCGTCCATCGGCATAGGACACATGGTAGTCGGGTAGCATTTCGCTGACTCACGACTTGGAGTGGTCAAAGGGAATACCCCTCGTCTTCGCAGGTCGCGAAATGCGAAAGGAGCCTCTTGGCTTGGCCTGTGTTCATAACCAACGATCACATGGAGATGGATAAGGGAAGAACTAGCCTGCGCTAGGCCCTATAGGAATTCGGGGATTTTGTCCCTCAAAGAAAAGAGGTGAAAATTTTTAGTTTCCGTAGTGGGTGTGTGACATCCCTACACAACCAACACATTAATATTGAATGTTGCTCTAATAACCTGTGAAAGTTGATAATCAACAAATATTAACACCAAATTCTTTTAACGTTTTAGATATCTCAATTTTTTTTTACGTATATACATATATTAAAAAATAAATATATAAACTGACATTTTCTTTTATGCATATGATTAGATTAAAAAATATTGTTAAACATATATATCTTCCACACATGTATATCTTCGAAACAGACATATCTTCCATGCAGATATATCTTTTGCACCTTTGCATAGGTATATCCCTTGCACATCCAACACTTAGTCTAATTTGAACCATTGTGTGGAGAATTCATATCACTCATCCTCCTACACTCCCGCACTTCGCAACTCCGCACTTCCAATAGTTCCATAGCACATATTTTGACAAGTGATGTAATTGCATGATAATTGAGTTATTTATGGCAAGCTCATTTGATAATATTCCACCACTAACTCTCCATACTTAGTTGAATTTATTTTAAAATACAATGCTTATTATAAAAAATAAGTATATAAAGTGAACAAAATACTTTTATGCATATGTTTAACTTAAAAAAATTGTTGACTTGAATTTATTTTAAGTAACAATGTTTATTCTAAAAAATAAGCATATAAAGTGAACAAAATGATTTTATGCATATGTTTAAGTTGGTGTATTTTGGACCCTTGTGCGAAGAATTCATATCACTAATCCTCCTGCACTCTCGCAAATCTGCACTTCAAATAGTTATCAATGTTATCGACAATAGAATATTGTTACACATATGCATACAATCTTGGATGAGAGTGTCTTAAGAGAAAATATTATCAATAAAATAATTATATGTTAAGATTTTAAGATTATATTAATAAAAGTTATATTCATATGCATAAATATGCACAATTTTCTTACTTAAAAAATAAATTAGTATATAAAAATGTTCTAAATATTAATATTTATTTTACCCATAAAATAGTTTTTTTTTTCCTTGGAAAAAAACATAATTTTCTTCCTTGTAAGAGACAAAATTACATTTTGTAGGTGCTTCCAGAGCACAACACACCAAAAGTGTGTATAAGGATCAGGAAAGTGTTTGGCTGTTGAAAGCCCACATTGCCTTGTCTACCATTGCAGATTACAAAAATCACACCCTGAACAAGGTGGAGAGATACTATCTACATAATATGAGTCCTTTATATACAAAAAATACAACCTTTGTGGTTTCTGGCTACCCTCTGTTGATATCCGATATTTGTTCATAATGTACAACCACTGTAGTGTTGATGTATAATAAGATTTTTGAATAAAATGCTGAGCAAAAGAGAAAAATATCCATGAAGAGGCCGAAAAAAAGAAATATAGTGCTGATCAAAACTTCTTGCTAGAGGATTTTTGTCTGCCAAACTGTCTTCAATCCTCCAAGTTCCCTTGATCTTCTATAAAGGGCCTATGATAAAAAGCATTTGTGTCTTCCCCTTTTGTTTCAGTAATGTGCCATTCTCCCTGAGAGAGCAACAATCCCTCTTTGGACAATGAATCTGCTACCAAGTTCATGTCCCTGTATACATGAGAGATAACCACAGTATCAAAAGTGTCCAACAAGATAAAGATTTCCTCCAGAATAGGACAAAGAAAAATACTGTGACAAGTTCGATGTTTTCTTGTCCAATTAATGACATTCATAGAGTCCCCAAAAATTAAAATTTATTGTATTCCTTTTTCTATGGTAAAAAGAAGTAAAAGCTTCAATGCCATGAGTTCAACATAGTTGTTTTTCCCCCTGCCCAATCCCATTTTTAAATCAAAGTAATGGTTATCTGAAAAATATAGAACATCTCCTCCTCCACAATTGGTGTTATGAGAGGCTCCATCGAAAAATGCCCAAGGTATTGATGAGTCTATAACGTCTTGTTGCCTTACCCGTAAAGATGGTGCATCTTTGGACTGGGGAAAATGGGATAGGATTGATAGGCATTGTGCTACAATTACTTCTAGAATTGAAGCCCTTTCCTTAAAAATTCCTGCATTCCTTGCTAGCCAGATTCCCCAGCTTGTTAAGAGTAGGAGAGATTTTATCTCCTTATTTCTTGGGTCACATGTCTAGTCCTTCCAAGCTAGCTCCAAAGAATATCCATTCCATATTGAGTTCTGTTTGAGGCCACTGGATGTTTCTATCCATACTTTCATGGTGAAAGGACATGTGATGAGGATATGGAAAGTGGATTCATTTGCATTTTTACAAAGAGCACATCTCCCTGGACCTTCCATATGACGCTTATTCAAGATTTCCCAAGTTGGGATTTGATTGTTCAAGGCTACCCACATAAATATTTTGGCTTTTTGGGGGCATTTCATCTTCCAAAGTCCCTTCAACGACCATTTGGTATTTTGTTGTATGGGGTCTATATTTAGAGATATGTATCTCGCTTTTGGAGTATATAAGCCTATGGGGTCTTTCTTTCTTCCACACTAATATAAGTGGTACAATATAGCTTCTCATCAGATCTGCATAAATCCTGTTTAATCCTAGAAAAGTGTCATTTTTCCATCCTTGATTCCATAAATTTGTTGTAAGAGGATCAACTAGCTGAGAGAGGTAGAAGATACCTTTCCTGTGAAGCTAGTCAATTAGGTACTCTAGAAGAATATGAGAATTCCCACACCCTAGCTAGGGATCAACTCCAATACGGAGATGATTTCCTTTACCCACCCTCCAAGCAAGACTGTCCCCGACCACTGAGAACGAGTAGATCATCACTTTCCAAATAATCA
Source organism: Picea engelmannii (assembly GCA_009831015.1). Taxonomy (NCBI): domain Eukaryota; kingdom Viridiplantae; phylum Streptophyta; class Pinopsida; order Pinales; family Pinaceae; genus Picea; species Picea engelmannii. The sequence goes on along the minus strand of ML818261.1, from coordinate 103,732 downwards.
AACCATTTGTTGCAGATTTTTTTGGGTTTCTGATCCAATCTTCAATTGAAGTTTGGGAGATGTATTTTTGGGAGACTACAAGAGACCACAGATTGGATACTAAAATGAGCCGCCATCAATCCTTTGTTGCAAGGGCCTTGGAAAATAAGAAAATGTTTTTGAGCCCCCAACCTACCAAATATTTTGGCATTGATATACTTTCCCACTTTGCCCATGGCTGAGTATACTTATCTCCAATCCCAGACCAAAATAAACGAGCATGGATCCTCCTAATTTTTTCTAGCACCCCTTTGGGAATCCATGCTAGTGACATCCAATAAATTGGTATGTCTTTCAATATGGATTTTGTTAGAGTTAGTCTACCTGCTCTAGATAACCATCTAAAGCTCCATCCATTTAATCTTTTCTTTAATTTAGTTATCAACCATTTCCAATCTTATTTCCTATAATTGTTCAGTTTTAACTAAAAATCCAAGTATTTTAGTCCTTTTGAAATATCCTAAAAAGAGAAGGGAAAAAATCTCTGATATACTGCCATTTCCTCTCCATCCATTTAAGAGGTAATGATGGTTTATTTTTGGTCATTTATTATCATCCCTATGGCCAGTTGGAACAATGATAGAATGTCATCCAGAATTTTTGCATCTCCAACTCGCCCTTTACAAAAAACGAGGACATCATCCACAAATAAGAGATGAGTGATCCTCATCCCTGGTGCAACTAGTATTCCTTGAAAATTCCCTGCCCTGGCTATTGAGTATATAGCATTACTCAGTCCTTCAACCACCATAAGGAAAAGTAAATGGGACAAGGGATAGCCTTGACGGAGACCCCTTTCTGAGATGAAAAAGTGGGAGGCTGCCCCATTGATGAGGACTGCAAAGGAGATTGAAGAAATGTGTAATGTCCCCCACCTCTTAGAGAGGTGATGAGGAGACTCAGTGGCCTGGGCACCCCCACTAGGTCATAGTCTCACACTGAAGGGGGGAAAGTAAAGAAGTTAAAAGTTATATTTTTAAGTT
>ML818261.1:67160-89345 GCA_009831015.1 Picea engelmannii | reverse complement strand
AGAAGTTAAAAGTTATATTTTTAAGTTGACTTAAGAAAGGAAAAGGATAAAGGAGTAAAAGATAACTCAACAGAAGAATAGAATATTAACCCTGGGAGTTAACCTAACTCAACAGAGAATTAGAAGGAAAAGTATAAGTAAGATGCTGGGGTGCACCTATTACTCATTCTGGTTTTGGATTAGCATTTGCTATTGCTCTTGAGCATTCAGTTTGGGGGTTTTACTGTACAAACCCTTGTGAGCAACTCAGTGGTGAAATATCCACTCACCTTGTTCCGCAGCTTGGTCTCGGGGATGAAAGACTCCTCCACACCATTCTAGTCTCAGCCCATCTCCATCTAGCGCTTCAGAAGGTAGCAAGTCGTACTGTTCTTGTGTTTCCAGCAAGGGCACACCATCATCTGGAGGGAGGTTCGATCCAGCTTATCTTGAGGGCCTGGGGCCATTCCGACAGTTGGGTTTTGTTTGTAGGGGCAGGACCATCAGTTTGAGGGCTTTTCTGGAGGGTTATCATCATTCTACATTTGTTTGCAAATTGGGACGTCTTGGAGCCATAGGGGACGTCCTGTAAATTAGTAAAACTCAGATCTAGGGAGATCTGCTTGAGATATGAGTTTGAAACTTCTCCCACGGGATTCTCATAGCCCGATCTATATTCTTGGAGAGTTTCAAAGCATTTGGAGGCCTCCTTCATCAGGGCTGAACCAGCTAGGGTTTCAGTCATCTAGTGGGGCACCCCATTCAGTGGGAAATTTAGATCTATGGAGTTTGAGAGTGGATTTGGGAATTTGGACATCTGGGTTGTCCTTACAGTTGCCCTATCTATCATTTGTCATATTTCTCGAAATGTTTGGACACTTTTGGTAGCAGGGCAGAATTATTGAGGGCTTCAACACTCTAGCAGGACGTGGCACTTTCCAGCTTGGAGGTTGAGCATTAGTATGACTCAAATCTGCTTGATTCAGTCTTCATTGTATATCCAGCCTTTGGAGGCTTATTTTGTATTATCGGGAGCATTTTGTAGCGGCTCATATCTATTGCTTGTACGACCATCTGAGGTTTATGCCAGATCGGCCATCTATTGTATTGATCTTACATTGCTCGTAATAAAAGGGTCAGATCTTTGCTTGTGCTTCTACGTCTTGAATATGTTGTGATCTCCATGTGTTGATGAATCTTGTATGCACTTAATAATTCAATAAATTAGTAGTAGTTAGTGATTCCAAGAAAGAATTTGGCTTGGGATCATTACAAAATGCATGTCATTACCCATTTTATAAATGGGACTTGAAGACCGAGGTGAGTAAGAAGAAGTCGGATATAAGCCCAGTTCACTCTATCATAGGATATTGAGAGATCAATTTTTAGGATTGATCCCTTTGATCTTGCAGTCTTTAGACTATGTAGAACTTATTGAGCTACCCATATTGCCTCGTGTATCTGCCGCCCTTCTAAAAACCCAAATTGTTCCTTGGAAATGGCCTTCGATAGAAAAGGCTTTAGTCAACGAGATATGATTTTGGAAATAATTTTTTAAATACAATTACACAAAGAGATTGGCCTGAAGTCATCAAAATTCCGAGGATCATTTACCTTAGGAATGAGGGTGATAAAAGTAGTATTGAAGGGTCCATGGATTCTACCATTGATACGATATTCCTCGATAACTTTTAATAGATTTGTTCCGATTAGATCTAGAAACCCCTTGAAGAATTCTATTGACCATCCATCTGGACCAGGGATTTTATCCTTCTGGAAGCTTTGTAGAGTTTCTTTAACCTCCGCTTCTGTGACTTCGACAAATAAATCTTGATATCCTTGTTCATTCACAAAAGTTGGGAGATATAAATCCACCTTTATGATTTCTACGATATTTACATCCCTGTCCGCTTTGAATAAAGACTGAAAGTGTTTTTTTCCCATATTTTCTAGACCTTCAAAGGAAGTAATGGATATGCCCTCCCGGTCCTTTAAAATCCATATGGCGTTATCAACTCTCCTCCCTTTTGCATAGGCTTGAATTTTTTTTGTATTTTCATCTCTGTTTTCTAGCCATATAGCTCTACTTTTTAGTCTCCACGTTTCCTCTTGTTCCTCTAGCAGTAGTCTACGCCTGGCTTCCAACCTTTTCATATTGTCGTGAGCCAAATCTGTCATGAACCTTGCCTCTGAATATTCTTGTGTAAGCCTCAGTTGATCCTCAATGCTTTGGAGCTCCTGTTCCTCTACTTTCCGTTTTTCTTTTGCCCAAGGGATAGCCAATTTTTTTATTCTTTTAAGGTTTGACGCAAATTGAATACTTTCCAGAGTTCCTTCTGTATCCCTTATGTTAGTCCTATTTGACTTGACCAACTATTGAAAGCTTTCATATTTCAACCAAGAGGAGTTGAATTTAAAAGGGGCTACTGGCTTTTGGGGGCCTCCTTCCATTTCAAACCAAACCGGGGAATGATCCGATTCACCTCCACTACCAATCCATTGACGAAATTGGAAAGGAAGCATTGCTAAAGGTTCAAAGATAAAAAAATGATCCAAACTTTTTGCAATACGGGCCTCCCCTACTCTCATATTCCTCCAAGTGGGTAACAATTTTAAGGGGGCTATATCAATAAGTCCAGTGGAGGCCAGGAGGTGATTGAAGAAACCTGCTTGGTTGTCTGGGTGGGCTGAGTGGCCCCAAATTTCAGCTTCCCCCAAGGAGAAATTTATATCTCCCCCAAGAATTAGGAGGTCGTTCTTAAAAATATCTTTACCAAGCAGGTTTACCCAAAAATTACTCCAGTCTGTATGAGGCTCATAAAGATTAATTATTCCGAGCTCCTTTCCAATCCCTTCCACGAGAAAATCTCCCCCTAAGGCTTAGTCAAATTCCCAGGAGTTTAAAAGTTTGATTCTTCGAGCTCTCCATCCAATGACTAAGCCTCCCGACCTACCTCTGGCATCCATACCCAGAAAAGAACAGCCCGAGAAGAGGGTGAAAATAATTTTTGTATCCGTGTCTTTGTCTACTAGAGTTTCTTGTAAAAGAACAAAATCTCATTGGTTTAACAAAACCAACCTCTTTATTATGTATTTGTTTGGGGAACTTGCCAAACCCCTGCAATTCAAAGTAAGAAGTTTCATGGGGGAACCCCTACCTGGGTTTTCACTGCTCTAAGCGCCCCAACAATTGACTTTTGACGCCCGGAGGAAATGTCGACCAGTGCTCGGGATTGTGCCTTGAAGAGATGAGAGTTTCTATCTCGTCCCTTTTTTGTTTTTTGAATCTCTCGATTTGTACCCATCCCTCTGTGATATGAGTTGGGAGTGGAGACTATTTTGTTATGGAGCTGATATCGAATGATTGAATCCTTAGATTCCTCAGAGGATGAATCCTTAGGTGGTTGGGATATTGGGGATCCATGCGAGGAGCCCAATTTGAAGGTAGTGTTGGGAGGAGACTGGGAAGGCGAAATAGGGGGCTTGAGAGGAGGGATTAAGGCCAAAAGGATTGAGGAGGGAAGATTCTGGGGGGTTAAAACATCATCCAAACATGAAAAACTAAAATATTTAAAAAAATATTTACTGGTCATTAAATAGTAAGATGCATACCCAAAAGGTTGTCGAGAAAAAACTGTGGAATGGACTCCGAACATGCTTCTGAAGCTGACACATCTATCCCAGCTGGGACTAACACTAATGATTCACCCTCTTGTGCAATTGGTGCCTCAACTTCTATTATCTGTGATGCTGCTGGGTCACAGGGAGTAGAACCCTCTATGCTCGACCTCTAAGAGGGAGAGATGGCACCCAAAGAGGCCTAAAGCCCCCTATCCACTCTATTCTCTAAAGTAGACCAATTATTCCTGTGCTCCTTCATAGTGGATTTACAATCCTTTGTTGATACTGAGAGGGGGGTGAATCCGTATCAAGTACAATTTAAAAAAATTTCAACTTATACTTAAACCATTCAATTATATCTAATGAGCAATGAACAATAGTATAAGAGTTACACCAATACACCACAATACACCATGCACAATATATGAGAAATAATGAATAGTTATTGTTCAAGGGACGTAATGACTTCCAAATGTAGCTACAACTTCCAAATATAAAGTGATGGATAAACCTCCAAGAGGAAGATACAATCCTCCAATATCAAGAGAGGGCCGACCTCTCCATCCTTTCCCCTTCTTTCCACCCAAGAATATATCAGAGATAATAAAGCTTTACATTAAATCATCACCATCAACCAACCATCACATAGAAACTGATAATGCTTCCTGAGACTTCTTTCAACTTCTGCAATTCTTCTTGGAATACTCTGATCTTGTAGATAATATTACTCAATGTATTCTCTGAAACTCCTCCAAGTTTCACTCCTTGAATTCTCTCCAAAAAGAAGTTATAGAGAGAATGGTAGACCTTATTCAATTCTGGTTTATTCAGGAGAGCGAACTTGTACAAAATGACCCGTCCTCAATATTTAACATCATATTCTAAAACTCATACACAAAAAACTACAGCCTGTAATATTTCCAATGAAATTGGTATCACTTCATTTAGATTCTCTATGAATAAGTTATGACTGTTTTACCCGGAACACCTGTTTATGACTACCTTCAGGACTAGTAAAAAATCCTATCTTCCATAGAGTGTATCTCCAAAATTATAGTGAATAAAGAGCTGAAATTTTTACCATGGGTACCTAGGTATGTTTTCTCAATACTGTATCAATTTCACCATATTAATCATTCTAGAAAAACAGTTATAGCGAAAATGGTAAGATGACCTGTAAATAACATACCTTAGAACACATCACCAAAAGACTTCATCCTCCCTTGAAATCTGACCTTCTTTACTTTAGATTTTCTCTGAAATTCGACTTGTGTGTGTAAAATGAATGTATAATGATATGCATTTATACCCTTTATGTCAATTCCTTTTAACATTAGAGCCGACCTGACACTTTCTTATTTTGTAATTCTTTTCTTTAATTATCTTCAGGGCCAACCTGTACTTCCTTATTCAATTCACTTTGTCATCTTCAAAAAATCATTTCTCCTCAACCATGAGGATCCACATGATGTTCCACCCACCATCGGAAACAACATGATGTATACTATCCATCCATGGGTGTTTTTTCTTCATGTACATTGTCCTTCATGTCCAAATACCTTCATCAATCTTGCGGTCCAAAACCAATGACTAGGGTTGACATCAATGTCAACAACCAATCTTCCAACAATATCCCACTTTGTCATTGATGGCAACACTCATGCTCCCCCTATCATCATGGTACCAATTTCTCTCCCCCTTTGACATCAATGGAAAAGGGTAGGGATGCTCCCCCTGAGTTTAATGGCAAAATGTAACTCTCTTTTTTGGGGTTGCTCCCCTTGAACAAGTGGCACTCAATAATACTTCATCCTTATTTTTGGTCTTTGGGACTTTTTCTTCCTTGAAATCCTTTTTTGTGTCTTCTGTCTTCTCTCTCTTCTTCATGTCTAGAATGTATATGTTGTTTGGTCTTCTTGTTGTAGTTGCAACCAATCTTCCTGAATTATTTTCTCTGATTTTACATTTTCGGGAGTCAAACATAAGAGTGTATCCTTGATCACATATTTTGCTGACACTGAGGAGATTATGCTTAAGATATTCAACGAATAATACTTTTCCTTCTTTTACATTTTCACTTCCAAGATTTACAGTTCCTTTTCCAAGTATTTTTGTAGATGAGTCATCTCCAAATGCAACATTTCCACCCTTTTTATTCAAGCTGACAAATTTGCTTTGATCTCCGGTCATATGAGATGAGAACCCACTGTCTATGAACCATTCATCTTCTTCTTTGAATTCTTTAGTGACCAATGCTATTTGACAGTTTTCATTGTGTGGAATTTCTTTCCTTTTCCATGTTGTAGTTGGTATACAAACATTTGACATATGATTATCTTCCTTCATTTCTCTGCAATCTCTTGCTTTGTGACCAAGATTATTGCACTTGTAACATACAATATTTTGATCCATTAATGGGTAAAAAGGATTATAATTTTTGTTGATAGGTCTACGAACATTTCTATATCTATTATTTTCACCATTCATGTAGCTTCCATAGTTATTCCTTTCATTGATTCTACAATTGATTGCCTCGCGTCCAAAATTTCCACAAATATAACAATGTCCAAGAAATAATTTTTGATACCTGGGAGTAAGTGATCTTCTTTGTGGTGTGGTCCATCTGGGTTCACGATCTATTATTATGTAGTTTCCTTTATAATGATTTATTTCATACCTGATGGGAGAGGATCTTCTTGATGTCTTATTCCTTTTGAATTCTAGTCTTCTATCTTCTTGTTCAACTTGTTATGGAGTGTTGGTTTCATCATTTTCATCTTCCTTCTCTTGTTTTGTTGTCTTCAAACTGTCATTGTATCCTAGTCTTGTCTTGTCATTTGGAGATCTTTGACTGCTAAGGATATCATCTATTTTTTCAGTGCTTTTTTCGAACTTCTTCAACTTTTCTATCGTCAATAGTAGCTCCCCTTTTGTGTGATCCAATTCTGTTTTCAATTTCTCATAATCTTCTAATTTTTTCTTCAAGCTATCAATTGTCTTTTCAATCTTGTAATTCTCTTCTTCACAAATACTCAATTCAACTTTTAGTATTATGTTTGTGTTTCTAAGCTTTCTATTTTCAGTTTCAACATGCTTCAACTTTTCAAGATTCTCATCTTCTTTTTCACTCTCTGCATTGTCTTTGTATCCCCAAAATGAATCAAGGTTGGTTTCTTCATCTAAATCTTCTTCAGAAATGATTTCTTCTTCTTTAGAATTCTTGTGATCATCATCTTGGGTTTCTTGGGTTATGAAGAGGACTTCTCCTCCATCATTATCTTCTTCATCACTCTCATTTGAGGAGATGTCATCATCCTTAGAGTAGAAGTTGTTTTTATTGTTGAGACTTATATTTTTATAGTAGCAGTTTTTAACAATATGTCATGTTATACCATAGTTAAATCATTTGAGAGGAGACTTACCTTTGTATCTTCCACTTCCCTTCTGGAACCTTCTTACAAAATTTTCTATTTCTTCATCAAGGTCGTTATCCTTTTCTTTTGTCTTCTTTATGGATTTAAAGGCTGCTTCATTGTTTGGCTAGTCACTTTCTGTACCTGTTCTCATTTCATATGTTATAAGAGACCCATGTAATTCATCCATTGTCATTTTGGTCAAGTCCCTAGTTTCTTCAATGGCGGAGACCTTAGCATCATACTTCAAGAGAAGTGATCTCAACACTTTTTGTAGAACCAAGGATTCATCGAGCTCTTCACCTAATCCTATGATAGCATTAACAACTTCATCAACTCTAAGAAAATAGGTTGCAATATCTTCCTTTTCATTTATCTTCAAATTTTCAAATTCTGCTCTATGTCGTTGAAGCTTGACCTACTTAACTTTTGGATCACCTTTGTAGATACTCTTGAGTTTGTCCCATACCTCTTTAGCAGTGATGCAACCCATTACTTTGCTAGAAATGGTTGGTGCCAATGCTCCTAGAATAACATGTCTAGCTTTTGAATTACAACTCATAAGATTCTTCTCATTTGGATCGATTGGAGCATTATTTGGGATTACATAGCCATTTACAACTGAGTACCAAATGTCTACTCCCAAAGATGTTAGGTAATTTTTCACTCTATCACTCCAATATGCATAATTTATTCCATCAAATATTTGAATCCCATTTGAAATGTGCTCATGGTCATCCATATTTGCTCAAGATTTTCCTTCCAGTGGTTAAATTGTTCTGAAGGCAACCTACTCTGATACCAATTGTTGATACTAAGAAGGGGGTGAATCAGTATCAAGTACAATTTTTTTTTTTCAACTTATACTTAAACCATTCAATTATATCCAATGAAAAATGAACAATAGTATAAGAGTTACACCAATACACCACAATACACCATGCACAATATATGAGAACCAATCAATAGTTATTGTTCAGGGGAAGTAATGACCTCCAAAGGTAGCTACAACTTCCAAATATAAAGGGAGGGATAAACCTGTAAGAGGAAGATACAATCCTCCAATATCAAGAGAGGGTTGACCTCTCCATCCTTGCCCCTTCCTTCCACCCAATAATATATGAGAGATAATAAATCTTTACATTAAATCATCACCATCAACCAACCATCACATAGCATCTGATAATGCTTCCTGAGACTTCTTCAACTTCTGTAATTATTCTTCGAATACTCTGATCCTGTATATAATATTAGTCAATGTATTCTTTGAAACTCCTCCAAGTTTCACTCCTTGAATCCTCCCCAAAAAGAAGTTATAGAGAGAATGGTAGACCTTATTCAATTCTGGTTTATTCAGAAGAGAGAACTTGTATAGAATTCCCTGCGCTCAATATTCAACACCAGATTCTAAAACTCGCATATAAGAAACTACAACCCATACTATTTCCAATGAAATTGGTCTCACTTCATTTTCATTCTCCATGAAGAAGTTATGACTGTTTTACCCAGAACACTTGTTTATGACTAGCTTCAGGACTAGTCAAAAACCTTATCTTCCACAGAGTGTATCTCCAAAATTGTAGCGAATAAAGAGATAATTTTTTTACCACAGGTACTTAGGTATGTCTTATCAATACCATATCAATTTCACCATCTTAATCATTCTATAAAAAATGTTATAGAGAAAATGGTAAGATGACCTGTAAATAACATACCTTAGAACACATAACCAAAAGACTTCATCCTCCCTTGAAATCCGACCTTCTTTACTTTAGATTTCCTCTGAAATTCGACTTGTGTGTGTAAAATGAATGTATAATGATATGTATTTATACCCTTTATGTCACTTCCTTTTAACATTAGATCCAACCTGACACTTTCTTATTTCGTAATTCTTTTCTTTAATTATCTTCAGGGACGACATGTACTTCCTTCTTCAATTCACTTTGCCATCTTCAAAAATTCATTTTTCCTCAACCATTAGGATCCACGTGACGTGCCACCTACCACTAGAAACAACATGATGTATACTATCCATCCATGGGTGTTTTTTCTGCATGTACACTATCCTTCATGTCCAAATACCTTCATCAATCTTGCGGTCCAAAACCAATGACTAGGGTTGACATCAATGGCAACAACCAATCTTCCAACATCCTTAAAAATGTGCCCATACTCGTGGCACCTCCTGCAATAGAAAGTCACTCCTTCATAATATAGGATTTGGACTCTATTCCTTCCCAAATCTGTGAAATTAAGGAATTATTTTATCCCTTCTCTGATGTTTAATAAAAACAGATTCTGTGATATCGACATCTCCCTGGAATCTATGAAACTCATATTTGCAACTAAAAATTCCCCCAGAAAATTCCAAATTGCTTGAAAGAATTTTTCATTCTAAAGATGAGGGGGAAGGCCCAGCAGTTGGACCCAGATGGGTATGGAGTCCAATATTTCACTTGCATCATTGAAGGTACAGTTCCAAAGCTTCAAAAGGATCGGAGAAGAGTATATGAACCAACTTTTTTTAAGTACCATCGATGCCTAATATTTTTCTGAAAAAACAAGCATGAACCAACCTCTAGACAAGCGACTGATTTTGGGGGGAGGGTTGTAGATCACATCCCAATTTTCCGCATCCCAAGATTTTAGCGTCTTCTCACTAAATTGGCGATCGTAAGATTTCCCTAATAGGGTTTTATCTACCATTTATACCACCCCTAAGAGGGTTAGATCACCACCAAGAGTCAAATTAAGATTTGTCTTGGAAGATCCAATGCACTTATTCCATTTCCTATGCCTTGACTCGATTATGAGATAAACGAGTGTTGTTCCTAGACTCCCCACCAAAAAATGTGACCCATTCACTAGAGTTTGAGGGTCGTAAATTTGTTGTAATATACCCCTCCACAAACATTGATGACTAATCCAAGAAATATGCTTGCTCCTCATAAGGGTAGAACAGGTTCAGAGCTGCACCTTGATCCAAAGAAACCCCGTCTTCAAGAATTAGAGAAGAAGAAATTGTTACTTCACCTGGAAGTGCCTCCTGGATAAACCCTTGTTCTCTCGAAAGGGAAGGAGAGCACATTGACACTATAGGATCTGGGAATGACCAGGAAAGGTTTGTCGTAGGCAAATCTTGAGAAAAACCGCACTGTATGGGATAAAGTGGGACTTTAGATGGCTGAGTATACGAACCACACCAGATCGTTGAGCCAGAAAGGGATAAAATAGAACTAGTCTGCGTCGGAGAGACCCCATAACCCCCAGCTCCACCGAGCCAGGAAAAGGCTTCAATATCTTGCCTGTGGTAGAAGCCAGAAACCCTGGAGAACTGAGAAAAGAAGTCTCCATGTGATACCGGTGGAATTTCCCCCTTTAGCTGGACCGTTAGGAGATGTATGGGGATGTCAACTATCCCCATCCAGGGAAACAATTCTCCTGGCTTGGGAGAATAGTCCACCACGTCATCATAGTTGGCCATAGTGGGGAAACTGCACCTCTGTAGGAAAAAGTGAATAACTTCTTACCTCCTGACCATGTCGAAGACCATCCATCGAACCCTACAGTCAATACTGCATGGATTTGCCAATAGACAACGACCCTTAGCCTGAGGCCCTTAGTGCTGGGCTGAAAAGAGAGTCCATATGACCACATGTGCGCTCTTCACAATATTGTGGGCCACATAAATTTACGGGCCATAGGTGCACGTGGGCCACAACCATCCCCTCTCTTCATCACGTTCATTCATCCACATAAAATAGTTACATAAAGGAATCTTCTTTGATTGATAATCATCAAACAATATTAACAAAGTATTCTAACTTTTTATTTATCTCAATGCTTTTACATATATACATATATTAAAAAATAAGTATATAAAGTGAACAAAATGCTTTTATGGATATGTTTAAATTAAAAAATATTGTTGATTAATGGTCATAATTTTAAATTCAATATTTTTCTTAGCCATTTTTTATGTTGTGCAGAGCCTTTTTCTATGACCATATCTATGCACTCTGTGCAAATATATATCTTTTGTACCTCCACACTCTCCACAAGTAAATCTCTCACACAACCAACACATTAATATTTAATGTTTCCCCAACAACCTGTAAAAGTTAATAATCAAGAAACATTAACACCAAAGTCTTTTTAACTTTTTAGATATCTCAATGCTTTTATGTATACACATATATTAAAAAATAAGTATATAAATTGAAAAAAATGCTTGTACGCATATGGCTAACTTAAAAACTAGTGTCAAACATATATATCTTCCACACAGATATATCGTTGGCACAAACATAACATCTGCATAGTTATATCTTCCGCACCTCTACACTCATATATCCCCCACAAAGCCAACACTTAGTCTAATTTGAACCCTTGTATGAATAATTCATATTACTCATCCTCCCACACTTCACAACTCCGCACTTCCAATAGTTCCACACCATGGATTCTGACAAGCGATGTAATCTGCATGATAACTGAGTCATTTATGACACGCTCATTTGCTAAGATTCCACCACTAAGTAACAATGTTTATTATAAAAAATAAGTATATAAAGTGAACAAAATGCTTTTATGCATATGTTTAACTTAAAAAATATTGTTGAGTTGAATTTATCTGAAGTAACAATGTTTATTATAAAAAAAGAAAGTATATAAAGTGAACACAATGATTTTATGCATATGCTTAAGTGTTAGGTACCAGATCTATTATAATAGAAAAAAACAGAAATATTGTAGTGAATAATAATGAAACAATAACAAAAAACTTAAATACTGCAAAGAATAATAGCAGAACAACAAAATATATGGAACCACAACACCAAAATAATACCTTTATTGATAAGAAACAATGTTCACTTGCCTCTTCGAGGGGGAAACCTCCAGCAGAGTAAAGCTCTATTACAATAATTCTCAATACAAGGACTTATCATGCCTCCTACTCTTATTTATACTAATTCTATCTTCTAAAGAACATTCTAGAGGAATATCTTTATACAAGAGAAAGCTTCTATTAGGTATTCTTACATTGACTTGTTCTCATTTATTAAATAGGAATTATTAACTAATGTCGGCCTTTATTACATGAAAAATATATTATTCTACCTAAGTTAGGGGTTAGGGAGGTTAGGTCCCTAACATGCCCTCCCCTTTGAAGAAAAATATTGTCCTCAAAGATTGAGATGAGGAAATTGTTGCAGAATGGCAAAGGAATCCCATGCAAAATCTTCTGGAGTTGTATCTTTCCATTGTACTAACAATTCCTTGATGGTACGTTGACGAATACGATGCTTGCACTGGTCCAATATTGTTTGTGGCTACAACCATATGGAACCTTCTTCATCCAACTCAGGGAGACTGGTTTGATTTTGGCACTTAGTGCCAATCACCTTCTTTAAGCATGAGACATGAAAAATAAAATGGATCTTAGAATGAGTAGGTAGACTAACTGGTAGGCCATCGGTCCCACTCGCTTGAGAACTGTACAAGGACCATAAAATTTGGGAGCAAGTTTTTGAAAGTGTTCAATTTTGAGAGAATTATGCTTATAAGGTTGCAGTCGAAGAAACACTTGCCCCCCTTCAGCAAATTAACATTCATAACGATCTTGATATGCTTGTTTCTTCATGCAATTCTGAGCCATGAACAAATTTTATTTAAGGGCACAGAGAATAGCCTTGCAGACTGTAATATTTTTTCAAACCTCCTGAAGATTCCAGACACCAAGCATGTATGAGAAAACTAACGTGGCTTCTGTCCATATTTTTCTTCAAAAGGAGTCATGTGAGTAGATTTATGATAAGATGTGTTGTACCACCATTCAACTAGGGGTAGCCACTGAGCCCACTATTTTTTCCTCTCAGATGAAAAACACCTCAAATATATTTACAAACGCTTGTTGACAAATTCATTTTGGCCATCAATCTAGGGATGATAAGTTGTGATGAGATGAAATTGGGTTCCCTGTAGCATGAACAATTCTTGCCAAAAATTGCTGGTGAAAGTGGGATCTCAAACATAGATAATAGAATGAGGCATGCCATGAAGCTTGGAGATATTATCCATGCAAATTTGAGCCATTGTGGATGCAATGAATGGGTGTTGAAGAGCACAGAAATGAGAATATTTAGAAATATGATCAACTACCACCATGATGATTGACTTATTTCCCAATTTAGGCAATCCAACAATGAAAAACATAGAAATATCCCTCAAAATAGTTGGTGGAATTGGAAGTGATTGTAGTGTTCCCTGGGCTTTGAATGTTTCTCCCTTGTTGTGTTGACAAACATCACATTCAACCACAAAGGTGTGGATGTCCTGTTTCATACCATCCTATAAAAAATAACGTTTGACCCTTTCATATGTTTTGGTAAACCATGAATTCCCAGCTGTGGGTGCAACATGAAGCTAAAAAATCACCATGTATTTAAGTTGTGGCTATTTACTTAAATACAAACGTCCTTTGTAGTGAAGCTCGTTGTTGTGCCAAGAGTACTCTAGAGAAGCTAGATAATTGTCTTGAAATTGTTGGATCAAACAATAAATTTTGGGATCTTGCAGCCATTCCTGGAAAATAGCTTGGAACCAATATGGTACAATGAAGGAGAGGGAAAATAGGGGCCCTTCATCTTCATATTTCCTGGAAAGAGCATCAACAATCACATTTTCTTTTCCTTTCTTGTAAATGATCTTATAATCATATCCAAATAGCTTGATCACCCAATTTTTTTTCTCTGGGGATGAAATTTGTTGCTCCAGAAAACACTTGAGGCTATGATAATCTCTTTTGATTTGGAGGTGTTTCCCCAATAGATAAAGGCACCAATGATCCATGACATGCATAATAGCCAACATTTACTTTTCATATATTGATTGGCCCAAATGTCGCTTCAAAAGTTGTTTTCTAGCAAAGGCCAAAGGCCGACCATCTTGAATGAGGAATACTCCAATTACTTTCCCTGTGGCATCACATTCTAGGACAAAAGTCTTTGAGAAGTCAGGAAGGGCCAGGACAGGAGTTGTGCACATAGCCTCTTTCAAGGCTTGGTTGGATTGATTGGTTGTTGGAGTCCAAGTGAAAGAACTATTTTTAAGAATATCAGTGAGAGGGCCTACAATTTTTCCATAATTCTTAGAAAACTTGTGATAATATCTCGTTAAACCCAGAAAACCATGAAATCTCTTGAGAGTTTTGGTGCAAGGCCAATCCCGCATAACTTCAATTTTATTTGGATCCACCCTGACACCATCCTTGCCAACAATATGACCCAAGTACTCCACTTCTGAGGCTCCAAAGGCACATTTAGATTGTTTGAGGAAAATTTGGTGTTGAGAGAGTAGATGGAAAACTTGATCCACATGGGTGAGATGTGTTGTCCATGTTTTACTATAGATGAGGATATCATCAAAGAAAACTAAGATAAAATGATGGATAAAATGATGGAATACATGATTCATGAGACTTTGGAAAGTGGAGGGATCATTACACAGGACAAATGGCATTACCAAGAACTCATAGTGATCCTCATGAGTTCAAAATGCATTCTTAGGAATTTCTACCTCTTTCATACATATATGGTGGTAGTCAGAATGGAGATCAATTTTTGTAAAGTATTGGGCACCACTTAATTCATCCAAGAGATCATCAATGATAGGAATGGGAAATTTTTCTTTCATGGTGAGTTTTTTGAGAGTGTGAAAGTCAAGACACATTCACCAAGTTCCTTCTTTCTTAAGTGCCATGACAACATGAGAAGAATAGGGGTTAGTACTAGGATAGATAACACCCACGACGAACAATTCTTGAACAATTTTCTCAATTTCATTCTTATGGGAAAAGGGATGATGATAAGATTGCATATTGGAAGGAAGATTTCCTAGGATGAGAGGAATGGAATGATAATTAACACAACATGAAGGGGGAGGTCCATGGGGATTGGAAAAAGTATCTTGATGTTTAGAGATGATATATTGGAGGTTAGAATGAATAGAGGGTGTCTCAATTGCTTGAATGGAATGGATTTGGGTAATAATTCCTGAATGGCCTTTTTTAAGGATATTTTCCATTCGATGGGAACTGATGATCTCAAGGGAGTCTACTGTGATGCCTTTGAACTTATATTGTTATCCATTCTAGTGGAATTGCATGGTTAAGTCATTAAAATCCATGAGGATGGGGCTAAGAGTCCATAACCATTCCGCACCAAGCACAATGTCACAACCACCTATGTCGATAGCAAATATATGAGATTTCATGTTGTACTGACCAATTTGGAGACACACATTTTCAAAACTCCCCCCAAATTTCATGGAACCTCCATTAGCAATCATGATTTGAAATTTTTTGACTGCACGGATATAACAATTGGTTTCTTGGGCAATGCGACGATGAATAAAATTACGGGTGCTTCAACTTTCAATGAGGATGATTACCTTCCGATGATTAATGCATTCAATTAGCTTGAGGGTTTGGGGAGTAGAGAAGCTAGTGAGAGCATTTAGTGAAATAACCAGTTTTACTTTTGGGGGATTAGAGGGTGGAGTAAGATAAAATAGCTCAGGTAACTCTGCCACAGGGGGGCCTCAACCTATTCTTCAAAAAACTCCTCAGAGATGGCCATAATTTTTTTTTTTCCTTACACTTGTGCCTTGGAAAATATTTTTCATCACAATTATAACAAATGCCCTTGAGTTGGCATTCAACCATTTCTACCCAGGTCAATTTCTGTATCTTTAATGGAGTGGGACGAGGGGTGGGAGTGGAATAAAGGAGGGTTTTCTGGTTTGAGAAGAGACAAACTATTGTGCTTCCTTAGCTCTTTTAGTAGCTTCCACCCAACTTTGAGGGTGATCCATGAGGATGTGGGCATTAATCTCATCCTTGAGGCCAATGATAAAAAAATCCCAAAAAAAAAACATTGGACATGCCCTTCGTGCGGAAAGCCAAGCACTCATAAAAAGCTATAAAGTCTTCCACTATGCCGAATTGTTTCAACTTGGTCAAATGAACTAAATGGTGGGTTTCGGTGTCAAAGTGTTCATAAAGCTCTACAACAAATTGTTTCCAAGCCACATACCCTTGGTGAACATTTTTTCTTCATTGCCACCATTTCTAGCATTTAGGATCTAGATGGAGAACACCATACCGAAGTTTGGCAAACTCATTAGTAATGTCGTGCAAAGAGAAATGATGTTCCATTTGAGTGACCCAACCTATGGGATCTGAGCCATCAAATTTGTTCACCTCCACTCTAGGAAGACGTAGCTCCCACTGAAAGTGGTTGGAAGGAGAGGATGTGGAATGAGAGGCTTCAGTGCCTTCAGGGTTACAAGGTGTGGTTGAAGATAAGTGTAACACCCTGGGTTTCAGACCCCCATTTTAAATAATGTATTGTTACAATGCTGAGAGGCCTGAGTGCCCAAACAGTTATTAAAGGGCCAGTATGCCCAAGACATGTAATATTTTTGATCATTATTATTAATAACTACATCGTTGGCTGCTAGATGGACAAGGACTAGAGTTATATAGGGCTATGATTTCACAATAGAGGGGGCTTGAGGGGATAAATGTTTATTTCCTATATTAATTACCCTTTTTGTTTAAGGGAGGGGATCAATTACGTGAG
Source organism: Picea engelmannii (assembly GCA_009831015.1). Taxonomy (NCBI): domain Eukaryota; kingdom Viridiplantae; phylum Streptophyta; class Pinopsida; order Pinales; family Pinaceae; genus Picea; species Picea engelmannii. Next base: position 72,685 of record ML818261.1, on the reverse strand, counting down.
CTTCTTGGTGAAGGCTAGGAGGTTCTTGTTTCCCCACAAAAAAATAATTAAACCCATCCCTGGTCTGATTGTGGGGTTGGTCGTTGGCTTGATCGCTCCTTCACTTCAGCATTCATACCTTTCTTTCCCTCATGCACTTTCATGCACCCACTTACCCATTCATTGATCCATTCTCACCTGCGTCTTGGTTTGGTAAAGCAAAAGGAACTGTTGAATATTAGCCATGATATAGTTGGATGTAATGGTCATTGGTGCAATCCAACCATGACTTGAGGCCTGCATGTATGAGATGCGTTGGCATGTGCCCTATTTTTCTCATAGCTGTGAGTCTTGAGAGTTCCAACATTGAGATTCTAGACCAGCTATGCTGGAGCCCTGGAAGGAGAAGGACTGCCTAAGGGACTGCATGGCAGAGAAGGATGGAGGTCCATTCTCTTTGGTGGTACAGGATGGGTAGAAGAGAGTTGGGTACTTGGATTGCTGTGGGTGCCGGGAAACCTGTGAGAACTTGAGAGTTGAATGGTTTGGGAACCCAAGTAACAATCTGGAACCATCCTTGTGGATTCATAGCCCTAGCTCGAGGGTGACACTGCTCTTGAGATTTGGAGCAGTAATGTCTACGGTTGGGTGGAACGTCCTTGGTCTGCAACCAAATGGTGTCACCTTTTTATAAAGATAAGTGCTCTCTGTTGTGATATTATTATCTGTGTATGAATGTATTTCGCTGTGTATTTTAATTATCATTTAAATAAATCTTAGATTATGCATGCTTACTGGATATTGTTGTGCATGTCGTTATACCTTTTATCTTATGCATCCTTATTAAATAAAGAAGGTATCGGTAAGAGTACAAAGTCCAAGGGTGTGCTTCAAGGTATCACACCCTGGCCTATGGGTGGCTAGGGATGTTATAAATTGGTATCATAACTTCTAGTTGAAACACCGGGTTGGTATGGCTAGGGTATGTTGGTCAGAGTATCATGGTCGATATCGAACTCTAACCATGAAGATGAAAAGATCAAAAGGAATGGTGCTGTAGAATCTACACAGGAGTTAGATCATCAGAGACTCGTTGTAAGGGGTTTGAAGGATCGTGACCATCCCCTTCGAATTCAGGAGCGATCACCACTATAGGATCAGGAGAGATCCGAGATCATTGGATTAGAGGACAGGTGAATAGGGGTCGTTCGATGAAAAGGAAGAAAGGGTTAAGGTCAAAACCGTCAGATCCCATTGGAGAGAGGGATCAACAGACAACAGGCATTGCGGGGAACCAAGTTTCATGGAAGATAATTCCTCAAGGCGATCCCACAATCCAAACCATGGTTTCACTGAGGGGTTATGTGTTAGTGTCAGGAGAATTGTGGGGATAAAAGCAGGTTACTCCAAACTTCCGATGCGTGCCCCTGCAAATTGAAAGGCATGTAGTGATGTGACATGTTAATACTTGAGCGATGAACCTTCAAAGAGAAAAAGTAGCCGGAGACCGTCGATCTGTAGGAGGACACGTGTCAACTGATCGTGTGCTCTAGGTGAAAGAACTCCAGGAAAAGGTGAGCGAGGAGAAGTTGAGAATTGATATTTCTAGACCCTAGAGATCTGAAGTGAATCACAACCGTCCTATCCAGAAGGACATGTGGAAAAAATCCACACACTTTGGGGGAAAGCGAAGGTTGAGAGTTGAGTTCTAAGAAGTTCAAAGACCCGAAGAAATCGTAGTCGTCGATCTGTAGGAGACATACATCAGTAGATCGCGAGCCTCAAATAAAATAATTTTCATAAAGAGTTAAGGGTTGAGATTCCTGAAGTCCCTAAGTTCGGAGTTGTTATGGATCATCCGATAATGGAGACACATGGTGATAGTTTGGCTTGTTTGGGAAATCGGAGTTTGGGAGAATTGGAAGGGTGTTATTTTGGAAACTCCCGAATTCTTGAGAGCTCGAAGAGATGAAGTGGTGAGGTACAATGATGTCACTAGGAGGTGATGTGGACCCCAAAATTTCCGAAGTGACGTGGCTTGCGGACATCACCAGGGATGATGTGGACACATGTGATGTGCGCCACATGTCAGTAAGTTTTGAGCATGCAGATTATTGAAATGCCAGTTAGGACGTGACATGTGTCACTCTTCTAATTAGGCCACGTGTCCTCTTACAATATTTCACTACGTGGCGATGGATCGTGGACTCTGGAGAAATTACTCTGAGAATTTTCAGTTTAGAGTTGAAACTCCCAAAGCCCAGAGAGTCGGAGACCCAGAGAGCCGAAGACCCGAAGTAAATGTCAACCGTTGGATCGTTCAAAGTAGACCTGAACTGTCAAATTAGGAGAACATGTGGCCTGAAGCTATGGATTCCAGGTAAGGACCCGAAGTAAATGTTGACCGTCAGATCGTCCGAAGTAGACCTAAACCGTCAGATCAGGAGAACATGTGGTGTGAAGCTATGGATTTCGGGTAAGGACCCGAAGTAAATGACGACCGTCGAATCGTCTGAGGTAGACCTGAACCATCAAATTGGGAGAAAAGGTGGCATGAGGCTATGGATTCTGGGTAAGGACCTGAAGTAAGCGTTGACCGTTGGATCGTCTGAAGTAGAATTGAACCGTCAGATCAGGGGAATAGGTGGCGTGAAGCTATGGATTCCAGGTAAGGACCCGAAGTAAACATTGATCGTTGGATCTTTTGAAGTAATTTCCCATGTCCGATTTAAGAGGACGCGTGGCAGAATCCCTTGTATTTTGAGGGAAGTAAAGTTTGAGATTTGAGAATTTCGAAGTCCAGAATTCTGAAACGACCAAAATTGTCGATCTGGGAGAGGTAAATCTGAGCTATTGGTTCCCAAGAGGTAGATATCGGTCTTCCATTCAGAAGCACCATCAATATAGAGATATCAATGGTCACCATGCATTGTGGGGATAGGAGGTTCTCAGGCCTTACGAAGTCGAGGGCGGGTCGCAATCGAGACCACGGTTTTGGAAAAAGGACACATGGTGGCTTGAGGTGAATTGTGGGGAATAAAGTAGTTTGGTTCCAAACCACCTTTGAGCATGGCCGCAATCGCACGTCTGCATGCGGTCACTACCTAAGGTCACATCTAAGGAGGGTCCAAGAGAAAAGGATATAGCACCAACTCTGAGATTTTCACAAGGGCAAAGGAGAAGGTCACGAGGGCCATTAGGCCTTGTTATCGCTCAGTTTGTAGTCAAGGTCAAGTAGCTGGAAGGTAGGGACCAAACTGGTGTAACAAGAGCTTCCCCACCCACTGTCACCTCGATGGGGGGCTGTTTCTATTCAGGGTGGCTAATCCCAAGGGAGACATCCCTAGTAATCTGGGGTGTTGAAGGAAAAGGATCAAGGGATTAAGGCTCAAAGGTCAAAGTAAGCTTTCCCTTCACAGATTACTGCCAAGAAGATAGTCAAGAGGAAGATAAACCACAGTAAGATCACCTGTTTGCGAGACAAGGCAACAATAAAACTGATACATACAAATAGTGGTTAATGCTTCAATTGTCAATGACTATCAATACGAAATACACATGAGCATAAATAAATGTAATTATTGACGAATTCAATGATTGCAATAAAAGCTATGGCTTTATAATATTACTTCTTCAATAAATACAAAATGATAGAGCATTCAATGTACAAAATCAATCCTTGAATTATCACAATGCATTAGATATCATAAATATGCTCACATATAATGTTGTTGCGTCAAGCCTACTAGGGGTGACGTCAGCCTTATTCTAGGTTAGTTTGGTAGGCAAAGAGGTGGATGTTTTGCAAAATAAGCCAATGAAAATATTCAACACTTCTATGTCTATCATTAGATGACCTAGTCGCAACTTTAATACCAGGCAAGAGTTCAAAAGAGGCAAGACGTCATCATAGAATTAGGGTTAGTAAGTGGCTAGGGTTAGTTAGGGTTTCAAATTTTGGAAGTTTGAAAGGTTGTTTTAACACAATTGACTCAACGTTGGAAGTTTAGACTAGTGCCTTAGGGTAAATGGAGTCAAGGAGTAAGGCTAAAGACTTGGAAGGATCTAAATTTAAGGACGAGAGAGTTAGGCTTTCTAGTGCTGCAATGGTAGGGCCACAAAGTCAAAACCCTAAGGGGAGGAGGCTCATTCCGGTGTTGCTTAAGCAAGGCCTCATGCTCCTCCCTCTTTCCTTAAAATTCTTTGGCAAAAATGGCTAGCTTCAAAACATAAATCTAGGGAAGAAAAGTGTTGTAGGGCCAAGGATTTTCAAACCCTAAGAGTCAAACCCTAGGTGTAAAATCAATTAGGCCTAGGACGTCTTCTTTCTTCAATTTATGTTTCAAAACTAACTCAGAAAAAGGGGAACTAGTGTAGCAACGGCTAGGCTAGGTTCTCCTTAATCAAATGGCTAAACAAGTTTCCTATCATGGGGACATGAAGCAAGGACCTACTTGTGTGCTTGCTACCTAGGGTTTCAATGACTAAGCATAATAACATTGTAACCATAAATGTAATATATTTAACCTACAACCATTCAATCAAGAAGTTTTGCATGAAAAATACACTTACAAATCAATGAAGCACTTGTCAAACCCTAGTTGTAAACCTTCCAATGATAGAAAACACCATAAACATGCCAAAGAAGATCCTCCACAAGTGTAGCGCCTCAACTCCAAGAGCAAGTACCAAGACAAAAGACTAAAAATTATCCTCTCACAAGAGAGTGAGTTGTGTTATGTTTAAAATGAGGCTCAATGCCCTCTATTTATATCATCCAAATGACCTTTAATTACAAAAATAGGTCATTAAAACAACCGACAAGGCTGACTTAACAATATTACATTATTTGTCACATTAAATGCTAAAATGTCAAAATTATGAGCTAAAAGGGAGACGTCATGCCCCTCTAAGGGAGACGTTGGCCCTTCTTGGGCAAGATCAGCATCCAAAAGGAAAAACGTTGGCCCTTCTAGGGCTCCTGCAAGCTGCTGCACATGCCAAATGATATAAGAACACTGCCACATCCTCCAGAAAACATCCAGCCTGCCCTGGGTGTCGTCCTGTCCATCAAAAGCCATCATCTCAGCTGCAATGGGTGATCCCCCTAGGCCGGGCTCTGCCAAAGCGTCCTGGTTGAGGACGTCCTTCTTCTTCTTCATGCAAGGGCTCATCACAACATTGTCCTGCCTCTGCCATCCTAGCAACCATCTGATGGGCTCTTCAGCCCCATGGAGGTACAAACTAATCATATCCCCATGTGTACCGGTCCATTGGTACCTGTCCGCCGGGCATGGTCCTGGACATCAAAAACTACGCCCTCCAGGGGCTCATTAGTCCTAGGGATCATAGCAATGTCAATCATATTTCATCATTAAATTTATCAAATACATGCATGAAATCCCTAGCATATCATCTAAGAGCTCAAAGACATTACACAGATCTACTATACAAAGCTGAAGCAACTGACAAAATAACCTATTGGGCTAATACCCACAAGATAAGGAAAGTTTCCTCAGAAGATCATTCAAGCCATGTTTTATGAG
>ML818261.1:38531-48848 GCA_009831015.1 Picea engelmannii | reverse complement strand
CCAAGAATTTTCTAATTTTTCTCTAATACTGGTTGTTTTTATTTCCATATTAAACAATTGATGCAATATGATCTATTTATTTCCAAGATCAATTTGCAAATTTGGTTGATTCGGGCTAGGTTGAGTCATAAATTATGGTCTGTGAAAACTAGGCTTTTTCTCTCCCTGGTATGGTCACCAAAATGTTGATCTAAAAGATTGTCTTATGGTCTTAAGGTCAACCTCGTGAGCATATGAATCCCCATGCATTTTTAGAGAGGTGTTACTCCTCTTGCTCTTATGATTCCAAGAAAATAAAAAGAAAAAAAACAAAGTCTGAGAAGAACCAGACTTAATATTTACATTTACACTCCAGGAAAACAACACCTGAGATTTGGGACTAGGTGTTAAAAGAAACTCATATGTACAATATCTACAATGTGAATAGAAAATATGCACACAAAATATAAAGGATCGATATATCCATCACAACATTCATTGGAACATTTAACAATACCACAAATAGAGAGAGAAAGAAATGGACCAAAAATAAAAGAGAGCTTTAAATTATATTTCAATAAAGCACCAAAAAAATTATGATAGATAGAACATTTGGTAACTCAAGCTTCAGGTCAAATTCTTTGAGAATACAACAATGTAATATCCCAAGTAGCTCTCTCGGAGTCTCAAAAATAATAATGAGTCTTTAAATGCAATGTTAATTTCTTTAAAGAAAGTAAAATGTGTTCGCCCTTCAAAGAGGACTGGGATTGGCTCCCGTGAACCATAAAATGAAAATACCTAGAAGATAAGAGAAGGACAACCAATAATCATCCTAAATCCCAAATAAAACTAAGTAGACAAAGGCAAAGTGATAAATAATTGTAGCGGAAATGGACAGAAGAAAAACTGAAAAGTAGAGTTTATGTTTGACTTGCTATGATGGAGAAATCTCATATCTTCACTTGCTTGCAATTGGCTCCTTTATAGACATCTATTGTGGTTGAGGTGGAATAACTACTCTAACTGCTTGATTTTCTAGTTTGGTAATTTCAATTAATTCCCTTTTCAACCATTCCTCAATCTACTCTCTCAACGATGCCATGGTGATTTCATGTTTGGTTTTAATATCAAACAATTGTCTTTCGAATTCCCTCAGGTCTAGTTCTGATTGATACAATGTGTCATCCACCTCATCATTTATATTGACATACTAGACCAACCAGCTTTCAACTTCATCCTCAGAAAATTCTATGGTTTCGGTAACTTAGTTATCCCAAGAAACTTTTAATTCTTTTATTTGTCCCATTAAATATTTTTTGGCTAAGATCATGGTATTCATCGATAAGTCGGGGCCATCTAATTCCTTGGTAAGACCCACACGCTTAATAAATAAATCATTATTTTTGTCCCTTGGGGTCTCAGTTTCATTTATCTTTTTTGTTAACTCTTTAATTCTTCTTAACCAACATGAATTAATTTGCTTCATACGATAAGGTGAAGGAATTTTTTGTTCCTTTCTCCGAGCTTCATTTAAACTGGAAACTTTAGCTGAAAATGTATTTACAGCTTCCTTTAAAAATCCTTCATCATTCTCCAAATATTCCTGTATATATTCTTTGAAATTATCTATTATGGAGGAAAATATAGCAATATTTTGGGCAAGCTCCCAAATTTCTTGAATTATATCAACCTGTTTTTGTATGGAATCACCAACATACTTTCTTACATACTGCAATAAACTTGATGAGCCTTTGCATTTCGTACTGCTTTATGGGATCTCCTCATATTCAAGTATAGGTTGCATATAACTTAAAGGTTTTGGGAACAATGGTGTCAATACAAAAGCAACTTCTGATTCTTTTACTCTTTTCTTTAGTTCCAAATAATCTTTCTCCATTTTGTCAATTGATTGTTTTAATGCATCACCAATGGCTCCATGAAAATATGCAATTTTAGATGGTGCTACTCCATCCAACTCAATAGAATATTTCCATCATTCAGATGAATTTTTATTCTTGGTATTAAATTTTTGTAATAGTAAATTTTTGGTTTCATGATTGTAAGTTGCATGGTGCAGAGTGATAGACTCCTCTTCAAATATCTCAGGATCCTAAGTCATAATAGCATCAACTATTTCTATCGTCTCCAACAACCTTTGTGCAAACCAATCAGGTTCTTCAATGATTTTGTCTGTGTCCATAGCATGGGGACTTTCCTAGTCTTCCAGTGTGTTTATTTCCACTGATGACAAATTTCTTTTTCTTTTTATAGGAGTGTGTGAAACATGTGTTTTCTCAAGGCTTTTTCTTGGTGGGTTTTTATCTCCACCGTCATCTAAGCCTCCAACATGTGTTTTTGTAGTATCCATTCTACTGGTTTTGTTCTCCATTATTGATGGAGTGCTTCTTTGAGACATTTTTGGTGAGTTAGGGTTTTGATTTTTTGTTTCTCTGCTATGTTGTTTGTATTCCTCATTTGTACTATTTACTTCTCCTGTATTCTCTGAATTTTGGTAGGCTTCTAGTTCCTAGAGATCCAAATTATCTCCGCCACCTTCTTGGATTTGTTCAATTCTGATAAAGTGTGAAGCATACCTGACTAACTTCATATGTGTGGTCAATTTTCTATCTGGGTCGAAACCTTTGACAAGTTTGGCTTCCTTCAAGCCCATTTGTTCATGATGTTTTGCCAACACATTTAGGTTTCTCCTTACTCCCAAATACTCTAATTACAGTGAATTCTTTAGAAAACTTATAAATCCCTTTTCCAGTAAGGAAGGAAGTTTCTTTTAAGGATATCCTTGATGTGCTCTATCCAAATATTAACCTTTTAAATTCTGAGATGAAATGTTGTGGATTGGGTAAAAATTGTATTGGGACTTATGTTTGTATACAATTGAATACTACGCATAAACTATAAAATCCACATGTTTTGCGCAAGGCAAATCTTTAAATACATGGCCATGAGCAATGGCGAAAAATGAGGTAAGAAGCCATATAGAATTTATGGGTCTTTTTTAGGTTATTTAATTCGAAAGAAATTTCACTCAAAATTAGATAACCCCAATCGATGATAGCTTTTTCATGCAGGTCATCATGCATAACATATATGGCATTTCTTGTTACAAACATAATAGATTCTAATCCGAGAATGTGGGAAAATAACCAAGAAAATTCTCTGTATGGGTATTTTAGCAAGTTTACCTCAATTCTAGAAGTACAAGGGCTACAGGTTGAATCTTCCAAATAGTTGCTCAATAGTTTGTTCCCTCCCTTTTATTTCTTAAAAAATTTATCAACTTGCTCGCTCTTGAACCATAGTTGGCACAGATAGTCGTAACATTTTAGAAAATGTTGAGGGAGATAAAGAAATGGGTTGATGGACTTGCATTTGAATTATTCTTCGTTCATAAACAAATTTATCTGCACACCATTGAATTGTCTCTTTCATATCAGTTACTTCTGTAACACATCCTACTAATGTGATTCCAGATCTCCAGATTAGGTTCACCTTCTTCTCATCTAGAGGGATATTTTTTTCATAATTGTATGCCCTGGACCACTAGAACCATTGATCTTCGCGACCAAAAGTGTTCAATGTATCTCCAAAAAATACTTCCTTCTTCTTACTTGGCATCTTTTATGATTTTTACAAAGGTGGCGCTAATGTCGATACCTACAGGTTGGTATTTTTATTTTATTTAAATTCCACTATGCACTGCCTTGGTAACTCAATCAACTGTAAATCATGCTTTAAATGTCATTATTTTTCATGGGACTTGGATTTATTGTGACCCTTAATCGATGCATTGTTCATTAATAATGGCATTGCTATTTTACGAGTGGTGTATTATGTAGAAAGGGTAATTAATTTGATGAGAAATGGCGATGTGATGGTATGAAAAATGGAAAGTTTTAAGTATGGAGGTGTAAAATGATGTATGGGAAATGTTACAAAAATGCGGACTTGCGGGGTTGTATACTTAAATGCTTGTGAAACAATCTTCGGGAAAGGGTGACAATGGTTGCATTGAAATTCATGAATACAGTTAAGTGTTGGGATAAATGTGGACTTGCAGGTTATATACCTACAAGTCATAGAGAGGTGATGAGGAGTAAGGGGATTCACTCCACAATGATAAATATGGCTTATTATGAAAAGAAGTAAAAAGTGGAAAGTGGATGCGGACCTGCGGATTTGCAGAGGTGGAAACTTAAGAAAGAATTTTAGGGATGGAACATCGCTCCACATCCACATTGCTTGAATTTTGAATAAGTACTAAAATAAAACGGAAAAGAAAATAAAGTAAGAGTCTTGGTGAGTGTGGGGTTATGGACATAAGTAAGTCAAAAAAAAGATTTAAGCATTGTTATGCAGCTCTGCATCTGCATCATTTGAAAAAATTATTAAGTTCTTGGAGTTTTTTTTTATGTAAGAGAAGGAAAGTAAATAAAAATGAGCTAAGAAAAATGTAAAAGAAATCCTAAGAGTGATTAAATGACAATATTAGACCAATCAAAAATATGTATCAACACTTGTGCAAGAGGGAAAGCTAGCATGTGCTAGCTTTTATACACGGTGAAATAATGTTGTTCGAGATGTGTTTGTTCTTTTGCAACAGGAAAGGTTATCACATGGTAGATTTCCTCCATGATGGAATGATGTTGTTCAAGATGTGTTTGTGCTTGTGCAAGAGGGAAAGCTAGCATGTTCTAGCTTTTCTTCATGGTGGAATCATGTTGTTTGAGATGTGCTTGTGCTTCTGCAAGAGGGAAATCTAGCATGCACTATCTTTCTTCCATGTTGGAATGATGTTGTTAGAGATGTGTTTATTCTTGTGCAAGAGGGAAAACTAGCACATGCTAGCTTTCCTACACAATGTAAAGTTGTTGTTTGAAATGCACTTATGCTTGTGATAGAAGGAAAACTAGCATGTACACGTATTCCTTCATTATGCAATGTTGTTGTTTTTGTGCTAGAAAGAAAGTGTACCTTCATGGTGAAATGATGTTGTTGGAAATGTATTAGAAGGAAAACTAGCAGGGGCTAGCATTCCTTCATGGTGGAATATTGTTGTTGACAATGTGCTTGTGCTTATGTTATAAGGAAAGCTAGCAGGTGCTAACTTTCATTCACAGACAATATATTTCTTGGCAATGCACGTGTTCTTGTACTAGAAGGAAATATAGCACATGCTAGATTTCCTTCATGATTTAATTTTGTTGTTGGCAATTCTCTTGTGGTTATGCGATAATGAAAGCTAGCATGTGTTGGCTTTATTTGACAGTGGAATTTGTTCTTGGAAATGTGTTTTTGTTTGTGCAAGAAGAAAAGATAGTAGGTGCTAGCATTCCTTCATGATACAATGTTGTTGGTAATGCACTTGTGCTTGTGCCAGAAGAAAAGATATATTGCACTAGCTTTCCTTCATTGTGCAATGTTGTTGTGATCATTGTCATTGTTCTTGTGATAGAAGGAAAGATTTTCTTGATGGTGCAATGTTGTTGTTGGCAAAGTGTTAGAAAGAAATCTAGTAGGCACTATCTTTCCTTCATGGTGCAATATTTTTGTTGGAATTGTTCTTGTGCTTATGCTAGAAGGAAAACTAACATGTGTTACCTTTCTTTCATGGTGCAATATTGTTGTTGGAAATCTGCTTGTGTTTATGCTAGAAGAAAAGATAATAGGTGCTATCTTTTCTTTACAATGCAATGTATTTCTTGGAAATGCACTTGTGCTTGTACTAGAAGGAAATCTAGCATGTGCTAGCTTTCATTTGTGCTTGTATTAGAAGGAAATATAGCATGTGCTATATTTCATTCACAGTGCAATGTTGTTATTGGAAATGCACTTTTTCTTGTGCTAGAAGGAACGCTAGCATGCACTAGATTACCTTCACATTGGAATATTGTTTTTGAAAATGCACCTATGCTTGTGCAAGAAGGAAAGCTAGTAGATGCTAGCTTTCCTTCATGGTGCAATGTTGGTGTGGGCAATGTGCTTCTGCTAGTGTTAGACAAAAAGCTAGCATGTGCTAGCTTTCTTTCATTGTGAAATGTTGTTTTTCTTGTGATAGAAAGAGACTTTCCTTCAATTCAATGTTGTTATTGGAAATCCTCTTGTGATTATGCAAGATGAAATCTAGCACCTGCAATATTTCCTTCATGATGCAATTTATTTCTTGGAAAAGAAATTGTGCTTTCACTAGAAGGAAAGATAAAATGTGTTAGCTTTCCTTTATAGTGCAATGTTTTTGTTGGCAATATTCTTATGCTTGTGCTAGAAGGAAGTATACCATGCACTAGCTTTACTTAAAAGTGGAATTTTGTTGTTGGAAATGCGTTGATGCTTGTGCAAGAATATTAGGAACTATCTTTCCTTCATGTTTCATTTTAGTTGTTGGAAATGTTCTTATGCTGATGATATAAAGAAAGATAGCATTAGTTAGTTTTCCTTCATTGTGCAATTTTTTTGTGGGAAATGTTGTTGATCTTGTGCTAGAAAGAAAGTTTTCCTTCACAATGTGATTTTTTTGTTGGCAATATATTAGAAGGAAAGATAGAAGGAACTAACTTTCCTTCATGGTGCACCATTGTTGTTAGGAATGTGCTTATGCTTATGCTAAAAGGAGAGCTAGTAGGTGCTAGCTTACCTTCATGATGCAAAATATTTATTGGCAATGAACTAGACTTGCTTGTACTGGAACGAAAGCTAGCATGTGTTATGTTTCATTCAGAGAGAAATATTGTTATTGGAAATACACTTGTGTTTGTGCTAGAAGGAAAAATAATGTATGTTATCTTTCCTTCACATTGTAATGTTGTTGTTGAAAATGTGCTTGTGCTTGTGCAAGAAGAAAATCTAGCAAGTGCTAACTTTCCTTAATGGTGTAGTCTTGTTGTTTTCAATGTGATTCTATTGATGCTAGAAGGAAAGCTAGAATTCACAAGCATTCATTCATTATGTAATGTTGTTGTGGGCAATGTTGTTGTTTTGTGATAGAAAAAATGTTTGTGTTGGTGCTAAAATGAAAGATAACATGTGATAAATTTCCTTCATTGTGCAATGTTGGTGTGGGAAATGTTGTTTTCCTTTTTCTAGAAAGAAAACCTTCATGGTCCAATGTGGTTTTTGGAAATGTGTTAGAAGGAAATATAGAAAGTGCTATCTTTCCTTCATGGTGAAGTATTTTCATTGGGAATGCATTTGTGTTTGTGCTAGAAGGAAAACTAGCAAGTGCTAACTTTCCTTCGTGTTGTAATTTTGTTGTTGGTAATGGGATTATTCTTATGCAATATATGCTTCAAGAGTGTCTTTGTCCTAACGATCACCATGGTTAGTATTTTTTCTTTGAGTGTGCCAGTTGTTGGATCTGGAACAAGCTATGACGATCCACAATGATGTAATAAGTAGTTTATTTAAATATGATGTTGTTGTTTTTGGTTTTCCACTTGTTCTTGAGTTGGAACAAAAGCTAATGGTTTATAGTTTTCCTTCTTGCACAAGCACAATGATCCAATTACAATATTTTGAGCCACATAGAATATTGTGAATTCTGTAAAATTTTGAATTTTATGAATAATGTATGATCAAGTATAATATACTTTACTTCCAGTGCACAAGTATGAACCTATTTTTTCTTTTGTAAATAAAAGAGTCCAAAAATATATTCATATCATTGTGTGTCTATACAAAAAACATGATTCTACCACCTGTTCCGCCACATAAGGGAAACCAGGATAGGTCTAAAACTGTAACTGAAAACATGTCTGAAGATGTAACTGAAAACATGTCTGAAACTGTAACAAAAAAGAGAGCAGGGTATCTATTGTGTAGTGGCCATGGCCGACTATCTTACAAAGCATGAAAGAGAATGGTAATTCTCTTCGGAAGTGATGAAAGAAAAAGAAAACCATGAAACCTGGGAGCTAGCTTGGACTCGTCCATCCTTGAGCATTGTAGGATGGGAGAAAGAATTGTCCACAGGTTGGACATATTTTGCTTGCTGGAGCAGCTATCATTGCATCCATCACGAGGTCCAAGAATTGTTCCAAGAATTTATGGATAATGGACTATTCATCCAATTTTTGTCACAACTCAAATATGAGTTGAATGTGCTCCTCTGTGAATTGGAGTGGGGTCGACAGAGGCAAATCCTCCATCATCTCGACGTCCATTTCTTCCTCTGATTCATCTATGTTTCCTACATCTGTTGTATCCACTGCAAGCGTCATATCATCTTCATCCATCGTGGCCATAAAATTCAAGGGGGTATCCTTCCAGCATGGGGGAATCTCTTCCTCTACTATGCAATTTCCATCACCATAATATGGGTCCTTTGGGGGGGCCAAAAGACTGGTGGCCAGAGGAATGCATGCACATAAAGGTGGCACTTTTTCTTTAGCAGGGATAATTCCATGGAGCAAGTGTGGGGAGGATGGAGTTGCCTATGATGACCCCTGGTTATTGTGCCTTGAGATAGAAAAGTGGGCAATGAGAGCCAGTTGGGAGGGGGAAAGTTTGTCACGCATGGAGGGGGAAATATAATACTGCACACCTCTCTTAGAATTTCCCCTTTCTCTGGGCATGCTGGGAAAAATGTAGAGGCATGGGGTTAAGGGAGAAGAGGCGGTTAGAAGATGCTTGGGAAAGCTCGAAAGGGTTGAGAGAAGAGAGGCGTCAGTGAAGTTGCAGAGAAGAATATTTTGAGGGCTGAGGGAATGGTGAAAGTGCACCAGAGAGAGCAAAAGAGAAGTGAAGCCAACACAGTTGCGGAGGGAGACGGAGCGAAGGATCAGATAAGGTGAGAGCACACCCGAGAAAAAATCACAGAGGACGATGATGAAAAAATGCTCAGAGGAGCCGAGCATGAGAAAGAGTGGAGGGAGAAGGGATGAGTGCACCAAGGCAATTTCTCACTTATTACTCCATGAATTGACAGCCTCCCTAGCCATTAGAGCCGAATTGACAACCCCCCTAGGCCTGGTACACTTGGTCTGGCTCGCGTGAGCAACCATTAACCCGGCATGGCTGTCCAGGCACACCAGGGATGATTTTAAGGATGGAAATTTATTTTAAAATGTAGAAACCTTGGTGAATCTTATTAATCCATCATATGCCAACTATAAATGTTTGGCAATATTTTTGTAAAAATATTCAAATTTCTAAGGATTTTATATAGTTTGTATAAAATTTTGATGATTTTTGAGGTAAAATAATATTATCCTATAGAATTTGGGTGAATCATTTTCAGAATAGCGAATCTTTTTTTGGGAAAAATCATGGAAAACTAGCCCATGAGTGAAATTTAGCCCCTAAAAGCATCCATGAGGCGCACTACCATTACTATCCGTGGGGTGTGAGCCATGCAGTGGTTATGGGCTATGAGTTGGTGGCCAGGGTTAATAACTCCCCTGGCCACTCCATTCTAGGTGTCTGCTGAAGTTGGCTAGGTGGAACCCCATCCCGGGGGGGCAATCTTGCTAGGCTAGCTCCATGCATTGGAGCCAGAGTGACAAACTTGGGGACTACCTTATGTCGATGAAAATGACTTGCTGCATGGATTCAAACCCTACATTGGGTAGTCTATCTATCACTTTATTTTCACTTCACCTTATGTGAGAGGTGGTGAGAGTTAGAGAGGGGTTGAGAAGTGCCTTGAGACTGTTTAAGGGGCCCAAGAGATGCCAATTGGGGGTTAATTTCTCTGGATATTTTCCATTTATGATTTTGGTAGCCAAGTCGATGATGACTTTGGAGTCTCCTTCAATAATCAGGTGAGTGATATTGTGTTCAATATCCATTTGTACTCCTTTAATGAGACCCCATATTTTTGTTGAATTGTTGGTGTCATACCCCAGATTTTCTATGATGAGGAATTGAATTTGTCCTATGTTATTGTTACACATGAAATTTGCACACTTAGGTACCTCACCCTAAGTGTCCTAAAGTGTCATATAAGTGTCGCATACACCTTGACACCATGGAATAACCTATGTCACAATCCCTAGTCAATGTGGAGGAGGGATATATTACATGAAGGCAAAGAAATACTAAGTACACATGAATTATTATTAATATTCATGGAAAAGAAATTGATTAAGTGAGAGAATCAAGTGCACGTGAATTATTATTAATATTCATGAAAAAGAAAGTAATTAAGTGTGAGGATCCACCTCACATTTGGTTTCCAATTTTTCAGGGAAGGTGGAGGATCTCATGGATGGTTGAAATATTTCCTCCTTAAAATCCTTGAGAGATATTTCCTCCCCAAAATCCTTAAGAGATATTTTCTCCCTAAATATCTTAGAGATCCCTTTCTTAGTGGATCTGATG